>JACCIX010000899.1:0-84471 GCA_025506515.1 Flaveria trinervia
AAATCCCCACCCGCAACATACACACATACTTGCATACTTGCATTTCCAGCCTCAAAGCAATTAAAAACAAGTAAAAAGGGGGTTCTAGAACTCACCTTTACAGCCTTTGGTTTTGACTTCTCCAAAAATCCATTTGCAACAAAGTTCAACGCCTAGAAACCCATCAAAACACACACCCGGACACACACAACATACATAAGCATACAACCGAGTATACACCAGTTAAGAACATCATAAACACATCAAACTTCTTGTTGGACCAAAAGAACCAATGAGCGGATAAGAAAAACATTAAGTCCCACAGACGTCACAACAACTGCTGAAGTCCACAAAGTCTCAAGACAAGTGCTGAAGACAAAGTCTGAACACAAGTGCTGAAGAGAAGTCTGAAGACAAGTGCTGAAGACAAAGTCTGAACACAAGTGCTGAAGACAAGTCTGAAGACAAGTGCTAAAGACAAAGTCTGAACACAAGTGCTGAAGACAAAGTCTGAAGACACAAGTGCTAAAGACAAAGTCTGAAGACACAAGTGCTGAAGACAAAGTCTGAACACGAGTACTGAAGACAAAGTCTGAAGACACAAGTGCTGAAGACAAAGTCTGAAGACACAAGTGCTGAAGACCAAGTATCAGACGTTGTCACAACAGCTGAAGAGGTCTTCTTCAGTAGTTGTGACAGTTTTCTTTCAGTAGTTTTATGTTTTTGTTTTCAGTAGTTTTGTAAAACGACTGAAGAACTTGTTCTTCAGTCGTTGTAGTTTCAGTAGTTTCATATCAGTAGTTTTATGTTTTATACTTAGCACTCTGATATGTTCTCAGTAGTTATGAACATTTCAGTAGTTTGTTAAGTTTTAGTTATTTTTGTAACAAATCTGCCAGATGTCACTATCCCGTGATATCAGCAGTGATTGCACTCTATATAAGGAGTGTCAACCTAATTGTAATCTGTGAATGATTGAGCAGAATCATTTGATATTATTGAAACATTCCTTTTCACAGAAATATATTCTCTCTTTACAACCGTATTTGTTCTTAATGCATACGAATATCAAATTCTTGCTATAATTTGTCTAATTCTTGTTCTTATTCCGCTGCGTTACGCTCTAATCCATCAAACTTGAGATCACTAATCCTGTCACTTCTGCACCTGTTCTTCTTTCAAAACCTAAGATTTTTCTACTCTGCTTCTTTCTCTTTCTACAATCGGCAGAAAAGGTGAAAAGTAGCATGGCATGGGCGGCCATGCTACTTTTGTACAAAATTATAATAAGTTTGTACTTTGCACACTTTCAACCCCTCAACTTGGGTTAAATAGCATTTCTTTCTTTTCCTCCACTTTTAGTCTTTCTTCCATGAATACAAAAATAACCGGGTGTTACAAGTCCACCCCCTTTATATAGGTTTCATCCCCGAAACCTGTTATTCCTTAAACAATCATGGGTAATGTTGTCTTATCTCCTCTTTAGTCTCCCACGTAGACTCAGATCCCTTCCTATGCTTCTACTGTACCCACACAAGACGAACCACTTTATTCCTCAACCTATTCTCTTTTCTATCAATGATCGCCACTGGTTGCTCCACATAATTGAGCTATTCATCTACCTCGATATCCTCCAGTGGTACAATCATATCCTCATCTGCTAAGCATTTTCTTAGATGAGATACATGGAATTCGGGGGAATTCCACTTAACTCATTTGGTAACTCTCGTCTATCGGCCACCTCTCCTACTTGAGCACTGATTTGGAAAGGCCCTATGTATCTCTGGCTCAACTTGCCCTACTTTCTGAACCGAATGATTCCTTTCCAAGGTGAAACTTTCAACATGACTCTATCCCCCACCTAGAACTCAATCGGTCTACGTCTCTTATAGGCATATGACTTTTGCCTATCTTTAGCTGCCTTCATAAAGGCTTTGATCTTCCAGCTTCTCAGTTCTAGCCTCGACCACTTTGACACTCCCTAACTCTTTATGGCCAATATCACCCCAACACACGGGTGTTCTACATCTCCTACCGTATAACATCTCATAGGGAGGCATACCAATGCTGGCATGATAACTATTGTTATACGACAACTCAGCTAACGGTAAGTAGTGATCCCAACTTCCTCCAAAATCAATGACACATGCCCAAAGCATATCTTCCAGCGTCCGAGTCGTCCTTTCTGACTGAGCATCCATCTGAGGATGATAAGCCATGCTAATAAGTACCTCGCCCCATAGCATCATGAAATTTCTTCTAATATTTAGATTTATACCAGGTGTGACGATCAGACACAATAGACACCGGCACACCATGACGAGTTACAATTTCTTTAATGAACAGATCCACCAACCTCTCGGTTGAATATGTCTCGTGGATCGGTAGGAGGTGAGCACTCTTCGTCAAACGGTCCACTATCACCCATATGGCATCGTACCCTCACGTGGTACGCGATAGCTTCGTAATAAAGTCCATGGTGATATGTTCCCACTTCTACTCCGGTATATCCAAAGGTTGGATCATCCCGTACGGCTTTTGGTGCTCGTCCTTCACTTGTAAACAAGCAAGGTACTTACTCACATACTCCGCAACATCACGCTTCATACCCGGCCACCAATAATCTTTCTTCATGTCTTGATACATCTTCGTAGCACCGAGATGAATAGAGTATCGCGCTTTATGAGCTTCATCCATAATCTTCACACGTAGATCCCCAAAACATGGAATCCATATCTACCCGAATCGAGTCCTAACACCGAGTATGTTTTCACCCAATTCCGCAACCAGACTTCTCATTCTTTCGGAGTTAAGATGATCTTCTTTCAATGCTTCATCTTGAAACTCTTTGACTTGCTTCATGATATCAGAAGTCATGAGCAACTGATATGCCTTCACCCGAATCGGCTTGGGTCTTTCCTTTCGGCTAAGGGCATCCGCCACCACGTTGGCTTTGCCCGGATGGTAATGGATCTCACAATCATAGTCTTTTATGAGCTCCAACCATCTCCTTTGCCTCATGTTCAAATCTTTCTGCTCGCAGAAATACTTGAAGCTCTTGTGGTCAGTGAATATGGTGCACTTTGTCCCATATAGGTAGTGCCTCCATATCTTTAACGCAAAGACCACGACTGCTAGCTCAAAGTCATGAGTAGGAAATTGACCTCGTGAACTTTCAACTATGAGGATGCGTAGGCTATAACCTTTCCTCTTTGCATCAACACACATCCCAACCCCGAGTAGGAACCATCTGAATAAACCACCAAATCTTCGCTTCCATCAGGCAACGACAAGACAAGAGCTCAAGTCAACCTTGCCTTTAACTTCTCGCACGCCCTCTCTTGAGCTTGACCCCATTCAAACTTTACATCTTTCCGAGTCAACTTGGTTAGTGGAGAAACGATCTTAGAGGTGTCTTGAATGAATCTTCTATAATAGCCCGCCAAACCCAAGAAACAATGAATCTCGGATGGCGTCTTCGGAGACTTCCATTGCATCACTGCCTCCACCTTTGCCGGGTCTACCATAATCCCCTCGGGATTCACTACATGACCTAAGAACTGAACCTCGCGCAACTAGAATGCGCACTTGGAGAAATTAGTTTACAACTTCTCCCTTCTTAACGTCTCCAACACCTCTCGTATGTGACCGACATGCTCCTCCTCACTCTTTGAATGAATCAGGATATCATTAATAAACACAATCACTGATTTATCTAACATCGCCCGACACGCTCGATTCATTAAGTCCATAAAAGCAGCTGGAGCGTTAGTCAAACCAAAAGACATAACGAGAAACTCGTAGTGTCCATAGCATGTGCGAAAAGCTATTTTAGGGACATCGTGCTCATTCACCTTTAACTGATTATAGCCAGATTGAAGATCTATCCTCGAGAACCAACTGGCACCTTGAAGCTGATCAAACAAATCATCAACTCTCGGTAAGGGGCACCGATTCTCCACTGTCAGCTTATTCAACTCACGGTAGTCTATACACATTCTCATACTACCGTTTTTCTTCTTCACGAATAAGACCGAAGCACCCCAAGGAGAGATACACGGTCTAATGAACCCCTTATCAAGAAGCTCTTGCAATTGCTCCATAAACTCATTCATCTCGGTTGGAGCCAACCGATACGATGCCTTAGCTACAGGTTGGGCACCCGGTATCAAGTCAAGTTGGAACTCGATCTCGCGGTCAGGTGGCACTCCTGGTAAGTCTTTGAGAAACACGTTTGGAAAGTCACACACCACCGGAATGCCAGTCAGTGGTGGTGTTGGTGTGTCCACATCTTTCACGTAGGCCAAGTAGGCACAACATCCACGCCTCATGCACTTTCCCGCCAGCGCCATTGAAATCACTTTCGGGATTGTTTGACTCGATCACTATAAACCGTCACCGAACTCCCTTCAGGCGTTGTCAATCGAATCATCTTCTTACGACACATAATATTCGCCTTGTAGTCCGCCAACCAATCCATTCCTAGGTCACCACAAACGGTCTAACAGGAATCTTGGGATCTTCTAGTTCTACTTCACAACCTTTTATCATCTCAGAGATCCTAGTAGATTTACCTATGGCAGTTTTCACATCGAAGGGCATATCTATATTCTTACTACCAACACGCAATTTAGCACAGAAAGCAGTAGAAATAAAACTTTTACTAGCACCATAATCAAATAACACAGAGGCTAAAGCTTGATTTACTAGAAACGTACCTGACACAACATCGAGGTCCGTCCTAGCCTATTCCTACGTCATCGTGAACGCTCTGGCACTCGCCCTCTGTCCTCATCCTCCAGCCTTCTTCACTCCCGATCCTTCAGCCCTCGGCTTCTTGCAGTCCCTACTCATGTGGCCCTCCCCGCCACGGTTAAAATACCTACCAGCCTTACACTCCCTCATCATGTGGCTAGGTTTCCCACATTTGAAGCACACATTCAATCCCTACCTACACTCGCTAGTATGCTCCTTTCCACACTTGCCACACCTCTTTATCCCCGCACCAGATGTGACCACATGTCGGTCATCCACCCGTGCACCTTTATTGCTTAGAGTGGACCTACCACGTCCAATTCGTTTCCCATTCCAGTTCTGATCACCACCACCTTTCTTGCTGCCTTCAGCCACCACCACAGTCCTTTCATCATACAACCTCCCTGCCAAGTCAATCGCCGACCTAAACGTGCTCGGTCATGTAGCGATCATATGTCTATAGACGTTTGTCGGCAAGGCCTGGATATATATCTTGATCTTTCGTACCAACGGTGTCATTTGATCAGGCACCTGCCATGCCATCTCATTAAACCTTGTGGTGTATTGTTGATGTGTCATTGTTCCCGCCTCCAGTTGCAGGAACGCTCTCTCAACTTTGTCCATCTTTTGGTGAGGACAGAACTCCTCAATCACCATCCTTTTCTGCTCTGCCCACTTCATCCTTCCAATTGCCCGACTACCCTCAGCTTGGACAATATTGTCCCACCAACATAGAGTCGAGTCCACAAACGAGTGGGCGGCAAACTTCACCTTCTGGTCCTCTCAGCACTCGCTGATATCAAGTGCCATTACCATCGAAGGTTAGGGGCTTTCACTTTTGAAATGCCTCGTAGTTGCAGCCTCGTGTCGTCTCCTGCACAGGCTCTTCTTCTTCCTCTTCTTCCTCGTCATCCGAGAAAACTGTCTCAGTCTCGGCCGTCTCCTCTCGCCCGTAGGCCAACTCTTTTCCTTCCTCTCCCCCTCCCGTACAACCTTTATCACTTCAATCACCACAGACGGTAGGATCGTCTGCATGACCTGATGCACTTCCTCAACTACAGCCTCCTTCACTGAGGCTCTCAAGTTAGCACTCTCATCTCCGCCTTTTGGATAAGGAGTCGTGTGTTCTTCATGAACCACCTTTTCGGCCCTTGGCCTTCCTCTTATGACCCATGTTTCAGCACCACGTCCACCACAACCTCCACCGTTGAAGCCTTCGATGATCTACCGCTAGCCATCCTCTATCACACTATAAGATTCAAACACCAACACGGTCATTTAAGGGAATAGCTCGGTTTATGTCAAGAATAGTAACTCCCTAATTATAGTGGCCGGTTGTGATTAGCCACTTACGTTACTCTTCATACCCCAAGCATTATCTATTCTGACTACATCAGTATCTAAATCTACTAACAACACACAGACAAATCACATAACATGCGCATATAATGCCTGTTAACATTAAGAAAATACCTGATGGCATGCAGCTACTCGGACTGGCATCCCTTCCCTTTCCGTCCCATTTTCAGTTTAAGTTTAGGTTTATTTCTAAAATTTACCCGTTTCACTTAAACTTTGGCTCTGATACCAACTTGTAAGGCCTCGTTCCCAAGACGCTCACAACTGGTCGACATCACACATAAAACATATATTTACATTAACTTAATTAAACATTGCAGTAGAAACATTAAAAACGACATTTCATTGCATTATAAAAGCTTTTGCAAAATAATACATCGTTGTCAAATTACAAAATACATGTTGGATTACATCACAATAGTATTATAAAAATGGATGCCATCCAAAAAGAGCCCAGTAGCCACCCCGTGCCATCCTCAGCAACCTTTACCTGCCAACTTGAAACACATAAAAGTCAGCGTTGCTCAGTGAGTTCTAGTTTTAAATAAAACATACTTAACTTTCGTTAAAACCGTTCTTTACTTTCTTTCAAATCATACTATGCTTTCGTACATGATCACACATCGTACAAACACATAGATAATAACATTATTATCTTCATCATTCGTTCATTAACTTTCTTTCATTCATCATACGTTATTATCATTCATTTTCGTTACTTTCATTCTCATTCATACATAACTTTCTTACTTTCATTCGTACGTTCATTACTTTCGATGACATGTACAATACCCCGAACATTATGCACGAAGTTGGTTACTAGGCCTGAGGTCTTTCATAGACCTTGAACATTGTGCCCGAACTAACTCCAGTACCTACGGCAAGTACATTCACCACTTATCTTTTCTCTTTCATTCCGGACCAATGCCATATGCTATACCCCGAACATTGTGCACAAAGTTGGTTACTGGGCCTGAGGTCTTTCATAGACCTCGAACAATATGCACGAAGCTGACTCTAGTACCTAGGGCAAGCGGCAAGGACCCCATACATATGGTCAATCACAAGGATTGGACCCTAGTGTGCATCCTTCATTGGTAGCTAACCCGCACACAGTTGAGCTAACACCCTTTATTGGGTTTGAACCTCCATACATTTCTTGCAAGCCTTTCTTAGTTTCAATCATTCATTAATGCATGCATTCTTTCATTACGTTCGCCTTTTCATTATCTTCCACTTTACGTTACATAATACTTTTCATTTCATTCATAACATTCAACGTAAAGCCACGGGAAAATAATCGTACCAAATAAGGAACATAAACATGAACATTCAGAACATCACCATACAAGGCACCATCACACATACGTAACATTCATCATACATACCATCATGCATAAGCATCAATCGTACATCATCATACATCACCCATCACATCATCTATGAGTCCCAAAGTCATCCTACATAGCCCCCGAGAACCTCCCAAGTCAAAGCCTACATTACACTTTTTCCCCAAAAATCAGAAAATATTCTAAGTCTTTAGGCGCGTGAACACTATGCAGGCGCATGAGCACTATGCAGGCACATGGCCTTTCAGACGCATGAGGAACACTTTGGCGCATGGGCAAGTTTCAGGCGCATGGAAAACTTTGAAGCGCATGGGCAACTTTTAGGTGCATTGGCAACGTTCAGGCGCATGGGCAACTTTCAGGCACATTGGCACTATTGGGGCGCATGAGCAACACTTATTCCATTCCGGCAAATCCTAGGAGCATGAGCACTATGCAGGCGCATGAGTGCCTAGGCGCATGAGCAATCTGGGCATATGAACACTTAGTCAATTTCAGCCTGTTTCTAGGCGCATGAGTACTAGTCGGTCGAATCAGGTTTTGGGTGCACGTGACACTTACTATTGTTGTTGGGGGTATGAGCTACTGTTTGGGAGCATAAGCAGTCTAAGTCATCCTAAACATCATAATTCAGTCCCCAAACAATCACTTATCATGTTTTTAGCTTAAATCATACATTCCAAGCCTTAGAAACATAGTCATAACAACATCAACCACATACATAGCCCAAGATAAATCCTCACCCGCAACATACACACATACGGGTATGAAACTCAACTTTTATAAAAAGTTCATACATGCATTTCCAGCCCCAAAGCAGTTAAAAACAAGTAAAAAGGGGGTTGTAAAACTCACCTTTGCAGCCTTTGGTTATGACTTTTTTAAAAACCCGTTTGCAACAGAGTTCAACCGCCTAGAACCCATCAAAACACACACCCAAACACACACAAAATAGATAAGCATACAACCGAGGATACAACCAGTTAAGAACACCATAAACAAATGAATTCTTACCTTAAATTCAAACTTCTGCACTTGTTTTCTTTCAAAACCCGAGAGTTTTTCTCTGCTTCTTTCTCTCTCTACAATCGGAAGAAAAGGTGAAAAGTTGCATGGCATGGGCGGCCATGCTACTTTTGTACAAAATTATAATAAGTTTGTACTTTGTACACTTTCAACCCCTCAACTTGGGTTAAATAACATTTCTTTCTTTTCCTCCACTTTTAGTCTTTCTTCCATGAATACAAAAATAACCAGGTATTACAATGATTGAAAAAGGATATAAAGTCTTAACTTTAGAGGAGATTAAGAAGGTGATGAGGGAGAGGAAGAGGAGGGCAAGATAAGGAACAATGAGACAGACACCTAGTTTCATGCAGGATGCAATCACGACTGCCCATAGGCCAAATACTCAGGAAAATAAGTTAAGGGCAACCAGATTGAACTACTTAGGAACTATGAACTACAATATATAGGAACTAATATCTCTTTCCTTGGAGGAACTAAATGAACTTCCAGACACAGAGGTGTTAAGAGAGAGGAAGGAGGTTAAGGATGCTGCTTTGCTCCTCAAGATCAAATAAGAAAGAAAGAAAATGAGATTATCAAAGCCCCTGTCCTCTCCCAAGTTCAATAAAGACTTGAAGTAAGAGTCTATGGGTGTTGATCAAGAAACTCAAGTAACTAGAGAATAAGACATACAAAACATGTTTACCTACTTGAGTGCCATAGGTCTATACCAAACAACATATTTACTCAATCTATCTTATGAGTACATAGAGTTTCAATATATCAAGTAGCAGGAATGATACGTCATCAAAGAAAGAATAGCAGCTAAGAGAAAGATAATAGAGGACACTAAAAAAATCAAGGGTAACCATCAATTTCTAACAAGAAAAAGTCAAAGGACAAACAAAATATGGTGAGCTTCTTGAAGTTGTATGGGTTCTCTAGAAGGAGCCTTGGTCCTATGTCTTAGTCTATAATGGAGGAGCACATAAGGGTAATCAAGTAGAAGATCAAGAAGGGTGAGCTTAAAGACTCATATTCTCAACCAAGTCAAGTTACACCTAAAGTTGAGATCAAGGTTTAACCCCAATAGACAATACAACAAGGACCTATTGCTAAGCCACAACTAGCTTTATCTTCAGACCCACAACAGGGTCTTGAACTTTCTTTAGAACTTGTGAAGGGGAAGGACCAAATTGAGAAGGATAAAGAAAGAAGACAAGGTGATCAAGATCAACCTTCATAGTTGAATTATAGAAAGAGGAAGAGGATGGCCATTAGAAGAGACTTAAAGTCAAGGAAGAAGAAATCTAAGGCATCCACCACTACAACTCATGATGAGTTAGAACATCCAGAGGGTGACCAACAGAGGCTGTTGTACCAACGCCTTTTCAAGCAGAGCCTCTACTTTCTATGAGACCCATCTTGTCTAGGGTATACACTCTAAACCCAGACATATGGTATGTCATAAGAGATCAAGGAGGTCCATAAGTATGCTTCTTGAAGAACATACTTGACCTCCCTGATCATGATCTCTTGGACATCGAAAGATTCTATGAGAGCCTGAAGAATCCAGACCAACTGATGAAGAGAGGAATGGCTATGATTCTGATGATGTTTATAAACAAATGAAGGATTAAAACTTATAGTAATCTTCAAGTTTTGGTAGTATCAACCTAGGGGGAGTTTGTAAGAGTTATCTTAGAGGATGATGCTAACCAAAGATCTCTCAACATGCAATTGAAGTACAAGGAAGTTACTTTAGAATTTTTGACCATGCATAAAGAAGATTTACTAAGTGTTAAATCTTCCAAAGCGAAAGACAAAAATCTTCCAAATCCAAAAACATAGTCTTCCGATGCTTGAATTCTGAGTTCTTCCAAAAACTTAGAAGACATGTGTACTTGACACACTTTTGACAAAAGTTGAAAACCTTTCCGTTGCTAGCTCTAGAGACTCACAAACTTATACAAGTTGGTGATTATCTCCATACTTTTATCAGCTGTACATAATGGTATCTATATTTGTAACTTTCCACTCTTGTACTTTTAACCTTTTTGTAATAAAATAGGATGTAAGCTATGGCATGTCATAGTCATTTTTCAAAAGGCAATCTTCCTTTTGACTTTATATTGATCTTGTTATCTAGATAATTATCCAGCTAGTCTTCATAGTATGGATAGTTGTAGCATGTAGCATAAAGTATCTCATGTAACCGGTCTTAGGAGCAAGTATTCAAGAACATCATATCTTCATCCTTGGATGCAAAAGTTTGTTATTAGAATAGGTAGAGACTTGGATCAAATGAAATAGCTCTTACACACATTACTATCAGTTAACAAACCAAGGTGTGGAACTTGTGTAAATAAGCTTCCTCCCATTGATCCTCTCCTAGAGGAAGATGAAGATAAAAAGGATATAGTGGAGGATGAACAAAAATTAAGAGGTCACTCAAGGAAGGGTTACTATATTCCTAAAGAGAAGAAGAGACCAGGGATGGCTAAGTCTACAAGAAAGAACTTAATCAAGGCTTCAAAGAGAAGATCAATGAAAGTGCAGGAGATCAATCCCACCTTTAACCCTAGGCAAAACAAGTTTTCATCTCTAATGGGTTGAGGTGAGTAAGACTGAAGACTTAATAAAGGACTCTAGTACTAGGGTCCTAGTTTAAGTCTAGTCCATCCTGGTCAAGAGAAGAAGGTTGAAGAAATGTGCACCACTGGTTCATAGGCTGGACGATCCAACTCCATAGGCACATTTCACCCTCTAAAGCATGATGCATTATCCGAGAAGATAAAGAAGGAGATGGAAAGAGATAAAGATCAACCTTCTCCTCAAGAAAAGACTCTTAGAAGGAAGTCCAAGGAATGTATCATGTCCAGTGGTACAACTCATTATGCGAAGGATTGAATTTACAATACGAATTGTATCATCCTATGTTATTATTAATGAACGTAAAGTGCTATGTAATGAAAGCAAAAATTAATTATGATGAAAGTGGAGCATAAAGAAAAATGAATGTATGTAAGAATTAATGTATGAAAAGTCTTGCAAGCAATGTAAGGAGGTTCACACCCAATAAAGGGTGTTATCTCAAATATGTACGGGTTAGCTACCCCGAAGGATGCACACTAGGGTGTAATCATTGTTATTCACCATATGTATGGGACCCTTGTCGCTTGCCCTAGGTACTGGAGTCAGCTTCATGCATAACGTTCGAGGTCTATTGATAGACATCAGGCCCAGTAACCACCTTCGTGCACAATGTTCAGGGTATAGCACAATGTTCACTCAGCAACGCTGACTTTTTATGTATTTTCCACTTGGCAGGTAGGAGTTGCTGAGGATGGCACGGGGGCAACTGCTCGGCTTGTTTTGGATTGTATCTATTTTTTTTATTATGATAATGTTTTTGTAATGTAATGCAACAAATGATATTTTGTGACTTAGTAATGATGTATTATTTTGCAAAAGAAATTATAATTATATGAAATGGTTTTAGTTAAATGTTTCGCTGTAGTATTTTAGCAAATGTAAATGAGTGATGAATATCCAACTGTGAGTATCTCGGAAACGAGCCTTACAAGTTGGTCTCAGAGCCAATGTTTAAGAGAAATGGGTAAAATATTTTCAAAAACCTAAACTTAAACTGAGAATGGGAAGAAAAGTAAGGATGTCAGTCCGAGTAGCTACGTGGGATCAACTATTTTCTTTAAATGTTAACTGGTGTTATGTGCGCATGTTATGTGGTTTATGTGCGTCTTAGTATATTTAGATACTGATGTAGTCCGGATAGGAAATGTTTGGGGTACGAAGTAAGTGGCTAATAAGAACTTGACACTGTAATTAGGGACTTACTATACTTGACATAAACTGAGCTATTACCTTGAAAGACCATGTTGGTGGTTGGATCTTATAGTGTGTTTATAGGATGGCTAGAAGAAGATCTTCAAAGGCTTCATGAGGTGGAGGCTGTGGTGGACGTGGTACTGGACCACGTGTCATGATAAGCAAGGCTAAGGCTGGTGAGACCGCTCATGAAGATCTCGAGATTCATCACGAGGAAAGTAATGGTGAGAGTGCTAATTTGAGGTCCTCGGTGAAGGATACGGTTGTGGAGGAAGTTCATCGGTTCATGCAGATGATCCTACTGTCTGTGCTGACTGAAGTGATTAAGGCTGTAAGGGAAGGTGAGAGGAAGGAGAGAAACAAGCCTTTAGGGGAAAGGGAGAAACAGGAGACTGAGATGGTTGTCTCTAGTGATGACGATAAGGAGAAGGAGCTTGTGTAGGAGACAACATGAGGCTGTAAATAAGGAGACATGGTGGTGGCTGAGGTTAGCAAGAAGGGTGATGGTGACCGGAATTGGAATGGGAAGAGGTTTGGACGTGGCGGGACTGCTCCAAACAACAAGGTTGAGAGGGTGGATGACTAGTGTGTTGTCACATTTGATGCACAGTCGTAGAGGTGTGACAGGTATAGGAAAGAGCATACTAGAGAATGTAGGTGGGGATTGAACGTATGCTTTAAGTATGGGAAGCCTAGTCACATGGGAAGAGAGTGTAAGGCGGCAAGGTGTTTTAACTGTGGTAGAGAGGGCCACATGAACAGAGATTACAAGAGCTTGAGGGTAGAGAGTTCCAAAGTGAAGAAGATGGCCAGGACTGAAGGGCAGAAGGCAAGCACCAGAGCGTTCTTGATGACGTAGGAGGAGGCTTGGACGGACCACGATGTTGTGTCAGGCATGATCTAGTAAACAAGACTCTTGCTTTTATATTTGTTTAATTCTGGTGCTAGTAGGAGTTTTTTTTTGCTGCTTTTTATGCTAAGTTTCCTGTGATAAGTAGAAATATTGATAAACCCTTCGACGTAGAAACTGCCATAGGTAAGTCTACCAGGATTCTTAAGGTAGTAGGAGCTTGTGGCGTAGAATTAGAAGGTCATACATTTCTAGCTAGACTGTTTATGATGACCTTAGGCGGGTTTGATGTAGTCCTAGGAATTGACTGGTTAGCGGCATTCGAGGAAAATATCACATGTCGCAAGAAGATGATTCGATTGACTGTACCCGACGGGAGTTCAATGACGATTTACGGTGATCGAGTCACTATGATACTGAAGGTGATTTTGATGGTAGTGGCTGGAAAGTGCATGAGGCGTGGACGTAGTGCCTACCTAGCATACGTGAAGGATGTGGATACACCAACACCACAACTATCTAGCGTAAAAGTTATGTGTGAGTTCCCAAACGTGTTTCTAGAAGACCTATCGGGTGTGCCACCGGACCATAATATTAAGTTCCAAATTGATTTGATACGTGTTGCTCAGCTTGTCGCTAAGGTACCATATCATTTAGCTCCAATAGAGATGAGTGAACTAATGGTTCAACTACAAGAGTTGCTTGATAAGGGGTTTATTAGACCGAGTATCTCTCCTGGGGGTGCTCCAGTCTTATTTGTCAAGCAGAAAGAAGGTAGTATGAGGATGTGAAATGACAACTGTGAGTTGAACAAGTTGACAGTAATGAATCGGTATCCATTAACAAGGATTGATGACTTGTTTGATCAGCTCCAAGGTGCCAGTTGGTTGTCAAGGATAGATCTTCGATCTGGTTACCATTAATTGACGGTGAAGGAGCATGATATTCCTAAAACAACTTTTCATATGCGCTATGGACACTACGCGTTTCTCATTATGTCTTTTGGTTTAACCAACACCCCAGTTGCTTTCATGGATTTGATGAACCGAGTGCATCAGCCGACGTTGGATAAATAAGTGATTGTGTTCATCGATGATATCCTGATTTATTGAAAGAGCGAGGAGGAGCATGAAGTCACGTTTTAGAGGTATTGGAGACAATAAGAAAGGAGAAGCCGTATGCCAAGTTCTCCAAATGCATGTTTTGATTGCGCAAAGTTTAGTTTTGGGTCACATAGTGAACCCTGAGGGGATTATGGTGGACCCAGTAAAAGAGTAAAAGTAGAACTAGTGATGCAATGGAAATCTCCAAAGACACCATTCGAGATCCGTAGTTTCTTAGGATTGGTGGAATATTATCGGAGATTCATTAAAGACTTCTCTAAGATAGCTTCCCTATTGACTTAGTTGACCTGTAAGGATGTTAAGTTTGTGTGGGGACAAGAGTAAGAGAAGGCTTTTGAAGAGTTAACAAAAAGGTTGACTCATTCTCTTGTCTTGTCATTACTCGAAGGAAGCAAAGATTTGATGGTCTATTTAGATTCTTCTTACTTGAGGTTGGGTTGCGTGTTGATGCAACGAGGGATAGTTATAACATACACACCCTCACAGCTAAAGGTTCTTGATGTTAATTACCCTACTCATGACTTGGAGCTAGCAGTTGTGGTTTTCACGTCAAAGAATTGGAGGCACTACCTATATGGGATGAAGTGCACTTCTTCACTAACCATAAGATCTTTATGTACTTCGTCGAGTAGAGAGATTTGAATATGAGGCAGAGGTGATGGTTGGAACTCATAAAAGATTATGATTGCGAGATCCATTTCCATCTGGACAAAGCCAACATGGTGGCGAATGCCCTTAGCTGAAAGGAGCGGCCTGAACCCATTTAGGTGAAGGCTTATCAATTGCTTATAACCTTTGATGTGATTAAGCAGGTAAAGGAGTTTCAGGACGAGAGAAGGCATTGAAAGAAGATTGCCTTAATTCCAAAAGAGTGAGAGGTATAGTCATGGAGTTGGGTCAAAACAATCTTAGTGTGAAAATCCAATTTAACTTTTTGGTCAATCCGAAGATGATGTCGTCAACATACACTTGCACAATAAGCACATCTCTATTTAACTTTTTTTAACAAAGTCATGTATATAGTTCCTCGTGTGAAACCTTTTCCAAGAAGATACCATGTTAGGGTTTCATACCTGATTCTAGGAGCTTGATGTAATCCATACAAGAATTTATCCAATTTGTACAATTTCTCAGGAAAATCTGGATCTTCGAAACCTAGTGGTTGACAAACATAGATCTCTTCGTTAATGTCTGCACACAGGAATTCACACATTACATCCTTTTGGAAAACTTCAAAGTTTTTGTGAGTTACATGAGCAAGAAAGATACGAATGGCTTCATTCCCGAGCATTATGGGCAAACATCTCAGTGTAGCCAATCCTTTTCTCTTAAGCAATCCTTGAACAACCAGCCTTGATTTGTTTCTTATCACAAACCCATGATCATTTGGTTTGTTCTTGAATACCCAATTTGTACCAATCGGATACTTATTTGGTGGAAGATCAACTAGTTTCCTAACAGGATCAGTGATCTCAAGTTGATGGATTAGAGTGTCACGCAGCGGCATAAGAACAACAATTAGACAAATTATAGCAAGAATTTGATATTCGTATGCATTAAGAACAAATGCGGTTGTAACGAGAGAATATATTTCTGTGAAAAGGAATGTTTCAATAATATCACATGTTTCTACTCAATCATTCCCTAATTACAATTGGGTTGACACTCCTTATATAGAGTGCAATCACTGCTGATATCACGGGATAGTGACATCTGGCAGATTATTACAAAAATAACTAAAACTTAACAAACTACTGAAATGTTCACAACTACTGAGAACATATTAGAGTGCTAAGTACAAAACATAAAACTACTGATAAGAAACTACTGAAATGTGCATGGATCCTCCACTGTCCACATACCAGATGCTTCTTTGGCATGCTGAAGAATCCTGCACAATCATAAGAAACTAGTTAGCTTTGGAGACCCAAACCTTTTTGGTTTTGGGACTGACTTTATCAACAGATTTATCCATAGCTGGTTTCTCATGATTAACAGCTGGTGAAGATGGAGATGGTGCTGAAATAGATTTGGACCTGGAATTCCTCTTCAGTGGTTTGATCACAGTGGCTTCAAGTTGGTTAACTCTCCCCAACAGATGCTGAACCATCATAACAAGTTGTGTCTGATTTGACACTCCAGAGCTTGTTTTTGATGAGTTCCTGTGACCCACCATTTCCTCCTTAGATTTCACAGACTTAGTCTTATGTTTATCATGAGGAACAATATCAGCTATCTTCTGATAAACCGTATCCTTCTTAGTGGATTTGGGTAAGGCCTTGGGTTTATCAGGTTGAGATGATTGTGGTACAAACTTGGTCTTAAACTCAGTTTCCATTTTATTTATTTCTAGTTTAATGAGCTCATCGCTTTGGAGCTTTAAACCCTTTTTGTACCAACATTCATCAGATAGATGATTGAATTTACCACAAATTTCACATGGTTTATTCTTCATCTTGGACATCTTTACTGTTGAAGTGGA
The DNA here is from genome assembly GCA_025506515.1 of Flaveria trinervia. Classification (NCBI taxonomy): domain Eukaryota; kingdom Viridiplantae; phylum Streptophyta; class Magnoliopsida; order Asterales; family Asteraceae; genus Flaveria; species Flaveria trinervia. Next base: position 16,756 of record JACCIX010000899.1, read on the forward strand.
AACTACTGAAGGTGTGATCTTCAGTACTTTCCTCCTATCAGTACTAGGTACTAAAGGATTTGTAACAGCTAAAGACTGGTAATTCAACTGTTTTCCATCCGTCCTAATAGACCATTTGATGGATTCCTCAACAGTTGTTAGTCCTTGTATTTCAACTGATTTGAAATGCTTTTCAGATGTTGGGTCTCTTTTCGTACTTGGAGTACATTGAGGAACAACATCTGAAGTACTCAGCTTCATGTGAGTCTCAGTAGTTAGACCATCAGTCAATTTATTTGCTGAGATCTTAACACTGGTTTCATTCTCTGATCTTAGATTATCATTGGAGAATGATTCACACGATAATGTGGTTTGGGGATTGCTTTCACTTTCAGACTTAACTATGGAGTTAGGAGTAAAGTTTGTTGGTGGAGCAGTATGGTTGTAACCAATACCAAACTTCACATTTGAAGCAGTTTGCTTGCTAAGAAGCATTTCAAATCCCTTGCATGATGAGACCCAGCGGTCACACTCAACTTGGGTCACTGCAAGTTTTTCTTTGAGACTCCTGAGGTCTTCCAGAATAACCTCTAGTTTGGCCTTTTCATCATTAATTAGCATTTAAGCTTATAAATCTCATCACTTTTACTGTTAAGAGCAGACTCATACTCAGCTTTTCTTTTGAAAATGGTTTTCTCAAACTCAAGTTTTTGATTTATTAATGCTACATTTGCCTCTCTAATAGAGACAAAGGCAGCTATCCATGATTCAGAACATAACTTGGCTTTAGCCTCTGAAGATACCTGAGTTACCTGTGAAGATGATGCATTTGAACAGGAACCCTCAGTAGACTCCAGGGCCATGAGAGCAAGATTTCTAAAGGTGTTCACCACCATGTTGACTAGCACCAGCATAGTATTGCTCAGTGTGACCAGACAAGTTATGAGGTAAGCTACTCCAATCAACGACTCTAGGTGTGAAGAAGCTATGATGAGGTTGTAATTGAGATGAAGATGGTTGAGGTTCTGGTAGTGCATGAGGTTGTGGTACTATAGGAGCTTGAACTTGATTTGACTGTGGCATATAATATCAAGCATATGGATATGGCATTTGACCCTGAGGAACAAAATATGCAGGAGTTTGAGGGTGTGATGAATGACTAGAACCAGCAGAATGTTGCCCTTTGGATTGTGAATTGTTATTTGGAAAAGTCAAAAAGGGTGCAGAGGTGTTTGATCCAGTTGATCTACGCTCTCTTGCAAAGTGTCCAAGCCTGTGGCATTTGTGACACTTCAACTTGTTCTTGTCAAAACCAACTTTGGTTTTGTGAGAGAGTCCAGGAAATTTCCTGGCAGTTCTCTTGTAGAATTTCTGAGATCTGATATTGATCAAGGCCATTTGGCTCAAAATATCCATCTCTTCTAAATCATCATCAGCAATGCCCTTCAAATCATCCATGATAAAGCATAGATTGTCACTATTATTACCAGAATGACAATCAACACTCACAAAGGCATGATTAGAATTGTTTGAGGTGAAATCAATATGCTCATCATAGTGGCATTCTAATCCTGCATACTCTGACTCATGACTTACCAAGGCAGTGTTTCCTGGTACAAAGTCATCAGTGAGCTTTCCAGATGATGGCAGTTTTCGTTTCTGTTCTATCTCTCTCTCAAATGTGAGCAATTTCCCATGGAGTTGGGTGAGAGATAGTTTGTCCAAATTTGCACTGGAGCGTAGGACAATAGTATATGTGTCCCATCTCTCAGGCAGTGATCTGAGAAATCTGTTATTCATCTGGCTATTTGTGTACTCATGTTTGACCATTTTTAATTCAGAGATCAAACAAGAGAACCACTCAAACTGTTGAGTCAGTGTCTCACCCTTCCTACTAGAGAATTTCTCATATTGTTGGGCAAGGATTTCTCTATTTTTTGCCAAGACCTCATCTGTTCCTCCAAATAGTTATTTCACGGCATTCCAGAGGTCATGGGCAGTTTCATGATGCATTAGCCCAGAATAGATTTCATTGGGCAGTGCCATGGCCAGAATTCCATGGGCTTTTGCATCAATCTCAAAAAATTTGTTATCCTCATCTGAGTACTGCTCCCTCCTCTTCGGAACCATTTGATTGGTTTCCGGGTTATTCACCATAGGCTTGTGTGGACCATGTACCACTGATGTCCAACAACCTGAGCTGTTAACAGACAGATGATGGAGGATTCGTCGTTGCCATATGTTATACTCACTGCTAACCAGCATTGGAGGCTTGGTTGAGGAACCAGTATTGTGAGGATCATTGGAGGGAGTAGTCATTTTAGGTCCAAAAACACAGAAAATTCAATCTCTATAACCGTTTTTTGCAAAAATGCTAATTCAATCAAACTTGGATCTTGGATAGTAGTTTCAATGATCAATTATTAGATCGATCAATGATTAACCAGCTCTGATAACATTTGACAGGATCAGTGATCTCAAGTTTGATGGATTAGAGTGTAACGCAGCGGAATAAGAACAAGAATTAGACAAATTATAGCAAGAATTTGATATTCGTATGCATTAAGAACAAATGCGGTTGTAACGAAAGAATATATTTCTGTGAAAAGGAATGTTTCAATAATATCAAATGTATCTGCTCAATCATTCCCTAATTACAATTGGGTTGACGCTCCTTATATAGAGTGCAATCACTGCTGATATCACGGGATAGTGACATCTGGCAGATTTATTACAAAAATAACTAAAACTTAACAAACTACTGAAATGTTCACAACTACTGAGAACATATTAGAGTGCTAAGTACAAAACATAAAACTACTGATAAGAAACTACTGAAACTACAACGACTGAAGAACAAGCTCTTCAGTTGTTTTACGAAACTACTGAAAAGAAAAAAACAATAAACTACTGAAAGAAAACCGTCACAACTAGTGAAGAAGACCTCTTCAGCTTTTGTGACAACGTCTGATACTTGGTCTTCAGTACTTGTCTTCAGCACTTGTCTTCAGCACTTGTCTTCAGCACTTATCTTCAGACTTTGTCTTCAGCACTTGTGTCTTCAGACTTTGTCTTCAGCACTTGTGTCTTCAGACTTTGTCTTCAGCACTTGTGTCTTCAGACTTTGTCTTCAGCACTTGTCTTCAGACTTTGTCTTCAGCACTTGTGTCTTCAGAATTTGTCTTCAGCACTTGTGTCTTCAGACTTTGTCTTTAGCACTTGTGTCTTCAGACTTTGTCTTAACGTCTGTAGGACTTAAGGTTTTTCTGATCCGGCTCATTGGTTCTTTTGGTCCAACATTTCCACACCTTCAATTTTCTAAATTGTTGGAGCTCAAATTGCATTGACTCCACCCAACTTGGGTCTTGAAGTTCAATGGCAACATTTTTAAGAACAATTGAGATAGAAAATAAGCAAAAAGACATTCATTGATTAGCCTGGATTGACTTTGAGTCCTGACACCATCAGATATTGATCCAATAACATAATCATGTGGGTGGTCTTTTAGTGGTTTGAAGTTAGTGTTTGGGGTTGAGGAATTAGATGAAATGGGTTGTAGTGATGACGGTTATGATTTGGATAACATTAAGGGGGATGGTTAGTTAGAAAGGGGATTTCATGGCATTTGTGATGGTCTTGAAGGGATTCAGAGTTTAGGTTAAGGTCTAGGTTAAGGTTGAGGATCTGCTTGAGGTTGAGGTTGTGGTTGTGGTTTTGGTTATGGTTGAGGTTGTGGTTGATCGAGAATAAAGAATTGACTATTTGATGAAGGAATGTCATCATGAGGAAAGGATGGTAGATTGAATGAATTAAAAATGGCGTTTGAATAGTAGAACCAATCCAGATCAAAACCAACGTTGGAAACACTGGACTCTTGCCAATCAACGTAGAAAAATTCTTGCATAATTCTTGTTCGTTTGTTGTATACTTTATAAAACTTTTGAGTAAAATATTATCTGACAAAGTAACATTCATCAAACAGTACTCTAAACTTTGAATTTTCAGCTTGAGTATTCAACAATGTGCATGAACAACCAAAAGGACGAAAGAAGGCAATCTATGGCTTTTGCTTGTGAAAAAGTTCATATAGAGTCTTCATCTTGTCTTTCATGATTAAGACTATGTTTAAAATATAGGAAGCATAGTTGATTGTTTCTGCCCAAAAAATAATAGGTACTTTAGATGTCATGAGTATAGTATGGGCTTCTTCAATGAGAATACGATTCTTTCTTTCAGTAACACCGTTCTGCTGAGGTGTCCATGCAACGTTGAATTGTCTGAGAATCCCTTTACTTGCATAAGATGAATCAAAGATCTAGTTTCTAAACTTTGTTCCATTGTCACTTGTGATAGTCATAACCTTCTTGTTGTTGATGTTTTTTGTGGTCAGAATTAGCTTATGCAAAACCTCTGTTTCCCCTTTTGTGAGAGAAAGCTAACCCAAGATTATCTTAAATAATCATCTGTTACAACAAGGAAGTAAGATTTCTTAGCAATACTTTTCACACTTATGGGACCAAATAAATTAGAATGTAATAACTCAAGAGGTTTAGAAATGGAGCTTTCCAGTTTAAGCTTATGTAATTTCTTATGATGTTTTCCTTTAGCACAAGACATGCATTTTTTAGTTTTAGAAAAATCATTTTATAGTAATCCTCTAACAAGATTATTTTTAACTAATTTGTTAATATTATTAAAATTCACATGGCCTAAACATCCATGCACATAAAGGTCTAAAATAGGAACCTTTTGATAGGAGACAAGTAATGGAGGAGGTTGATTCTTTGGATTTCATACGAAGCAAATATTTGTTGTTTTTCCTAGGAGCTCACATAATCGCCAAGTCATCTAGAACTAAGAATTCATGCTTAAGAAAGAAACAATCATTATACTTAAAAAGCAAAGAATATTCTTATCAAAAATTTGTGAAATGCTTAGAAGATTGAAGGCCATACAAACACGGAATTTACCTTCTCCAAGGTTAAAGACACCTTTGATACCTCACCTTGACCTATCATTTTACCTCCTTTGTTATCACCCGCAAAAGCAACATATCCTCCATTTATTATCCGATAGTTAGTAAGAAGGTCCTTCATCCGGTCATATGCCTGGAACATCCACTGTTAACGTGCCAAATGCTATTGATAGTCCTTCTCGAATGATCGTGGAAAATAAATTAGAGAAAATCATTTAAAAACTGGGACCCAAACTTAACCGGCTTGATTCTTTGAGGAGATAAAGTTTTACAAAGAAACTATCAAGAAAATGATTTATTTTATTTCCTAAGATCTATTATCTATATTCCTATTTACAACCTTCGAGCAGTGCTTAATGAGATATCATCTTTTCCATAATTGAAACAATGAGATTCTAAAACTTTTCTTTTATCCTTTTAAAATGGAACATGATCCATTATAATCTCTTCCTCACATTCAGACATAAGAGAATCAAAATCACTGTAGGTGGCATGCACTTTCTATGATTTGTTATCTAAGTCCAGTGATTTGTCAGGATTTATTTATTCTCTTATCTCTTGAATTTTACAATCATGTGAGGATGTTGTTTCACTTGGATTAAAATTTTGGATAGGAGTGAAAGTGGGTATGGGGAGAGATATGAATTTTCAAAACTATTTGATTTCGAAGAATATTCATGGCCTTTACTGATAATACAAACTTGTTCATTAACACTTAAAACATCAACTCCATTTGATTCAAACATTCTAGAATAAGACAACTTAAATTTAAACTACTCAAGCGACAATCTAAACTACTAAAAATATCATCTATAAAAGACTTTTAAAATTCAATAATCTATAACCAGTTCTTGAAAAATGCTAATTCAATCAAACATAGATATCATTAGCAGTTTCAATGATCAATTGTTAGATCAATCAATGATTAACTTGCTCTGATACCACTTGTTAGGATCAGTGATCTACGTTTGATTGATTAGAGAGTATAGCAGCGGAATTCTAACAATGAATTAGCCAAATCACAAACAAAAGATATTCAATGTAAGAACAAACGTTATAGATAGAGAGAATTCTGCAGATATATTCATTCAATATTCGCTTTCGTGGTAACGGAATGTCACACTTACAATTAGGTCGACACCTCTTATATAAGAGATGTGACGTCTGCTGATGTCACTTGATAGTGACATCTAACAGAATTTATCACAAACTACTGATAGTTAACAAAACTACTGAAGATGTCAAACAGCTAACATCTTCTTACAAAAATGCTAAGTGTTAACTATTATTACCGCTACTGAAAAGAAACTACTGAAACAATAACAACTGAAGAACATACTCTTCATTGTTTTACAAATATTGAACAAAAACTACTGAAAGGTAAACCATCACAACTACTGAAGAAGACCTCTTCAGCTGTTGTGAGAACGTCTGATACTTTGGTCTTCAGCACTTGTGTCTTCAGACTTTGTCTTCAGCACTTGTGTCTTCAGACTTTGTCTTCAGCACTTGTGTCTTCAGACTTGTCTTCAGCACTTGTGTCTTCAGACTTTGTCTTCAGCACTTGTGTCTTCAGACTTTGTCTTCAGCACTTGTGTCTTCAGACTTTGTCTTCAGCACTTGTGTCTTCAGACTTTGTCTTCAGCACTTGTGTCTTCAGACTGTCTTCAGACTTTGTGTTTTCAGACTTTGTAATCAGCTGTGTCTTCAGCTGTTGTGGTCTGAGTATTTGTTGTGATGTCTGTGGGACTTAAAGTTTTTTCTGATCCGGCTCATTGGTTCTTTTGGTCCAACAAGTTTTGACTTCAGGTGGTGAAACACTTAGGACTTGGTATTAGTCATGAGTAGTTGTGAAACTACTGAAGACTTTGGTTTACCATCAGTTGTTGTAAACAACTGAAGACTTGGTGTTAGTCATCAGTAGTTGTGAAACTACTGAAGACATGGTTTTGCTTCAGTTGTTTAGAAAGAAACAGCAGTTGGGACTCTGCTGAAGAGAAAAAGGCTCATCAGTAGTTGTCGTCAATTCATTGCTTTTCAGCTGTTTCATTCTGACCTCCACACTTACTCATCAGACTTAGATCTGAGTTTCAGACGTTTCATTGGTCATCAGTAGTTATCTGCATTCTGACATCAGTAGTTGTAGCTACAACAGCTGTTGTGACTGACTACATCAGCTGTTGTAACTACATCAGCTGTTTCAACAAATAAAGTACTTGAGTACTGAGACGTTACTTAAACTTCAGTAGTTTTAAAAACTTATGAGGGAGGGATAACTTCAGTACTTATATATGACAATAATAAACTAATGATCATCAGTACTTGTGAGCTGAGATCATCAGTAGTTGTCACTTATTCTAGCTGCAGCATACCAAGCCTTAGCACTAGGTTTTGGAAAGTTGTGCTATCCAAGGGCTTAGTGAAAATGTCTGCAAGCTCATCAGCACTAGGAACAAATTTTGGATCAATCAGACCTTTTTCAAAACAATCTCTAATAAAATGGTGTCTGATTTCAATATGTTTAGTCCTAGAGTGCTGGACAGATTCTTGACAATACAAAGAGCTGAAGAGCTGTCCATTAACAATGGGGTCTTAGTCTGTTATGCCATAATCCAATAATTGGTTTTGAAGCCAGAGTACCTAAGATGTACAGCTTGCAGCAGCAATGTACTCTGCTTCACAGTTGATGTAGCAACTGAGGTCTGCTTCTTACTCTGCCTAGAAATCAAGCAGTTGCCTAAGAATTGGCATCCTCCAGAAGTGGACTTCTTGTCAACTTACACCCTGCATAGTCACTGTCAGAAAAAGCAACTAATTTACTAGAATGTCTAGTAGAATACCATAAACCTAGAGATGGAGTGCCTTGCAGATATCTAAAGATCCTCTTGACTGCAATCAAATGAGACTCCGTAGGTGCAGCCTGAAATCTAGCACAAACACATGTAGCAAACATAATATCTGGTCTAGAAGCTGTTAAGTACATCAAGGACCCAATCATACATCTGTAAAGTGTTTCATCAATCACTTTACCTTTCTGCTATGTATCCAGTGTGTGGTGTTGCACATGGGTGTAGAACAGGGCTTACAGTTTTGTAAATCAACTTTTCCAAAATATCTTTTGTGTATTTGGACTGATGAATGAAAATTCCATCAGCCTTTTGTTTGATTTGCAAACCCAGAAAGAACTGTAATTCTCCTATGGCACTCATTTCAAACTTCTGTTGCATCAACTTTGTAAAGGCATCACACAACTGTGGATCAGAGGACAAAAATAATATCATCTACATAAATTTGAACAAGTAGATTATGTTGCCCAGCTTTCTTAATGAATAAAGTCTTATCTATGGAGCCTCTAGTGAAATTATTTTTCCAGAAGAAAGTTTGATAATGTCTCATACCAGCTCTAAGAGCTTGTTTCACCCATAGAGAGCCTTATCAAGCTATACACCCAATTAGGATGTTTATTGTCCTCAAAACCTGGTGGTTGACATACATAAACCTCTTCTTTAATTTTCCCATACAAAAATGCACTTTTGACATCCATTTGAAAAACTTTAAGGTTGTGATAAGCAGCATAAGCTAAAAACAGTCGAATTGCTTCCAGTCTGGCTACAGGGGCAAAGGTTTCATTATAATCAATACCTTCCTCTTGTGAAAACCCCTGTACACCAGTCTGGCCTTGTTCTTAACAATAAGCCCATTTTCATCAGTTTTGTTCCTAAACACCCATTTAGTGCCTATTGCACACTTACCTGGAGGTAGAGGAACCAGTTCCCACACTTGCTGTTTCTTGAATTGAAGAAGCTCAAGCTGCATGGCGTCAACCTATCCATTGTCCCTTAAAGCAATGTGATAGTTCTTTGGCTCTTGCTGACTAATGAAGAGAGCATAGAAGTAGAAATTTGACAATTGACTTCTTGTTGAAACACCAGCATTGATATCACTAATGATTTGAGACATAGGGTGATTCTTCATATCTTGGTACACAATAAGATCTTTGCAAGTGTTTGTAGCAGGCTCAGCAGCAACAGATGGTGATGTGAAGCATTTCCTTGAAACCAATCAGTAGATGGTAATTCAAAGGAAGTTGAAGTTGTAGAAATCTCATCAGCATTTGTTGTGGATTGTGCTACTGAAGCTACAGGAACATCAGGTCTAGCTGAATCAGGCAGTTGATCACTAAACTTGAAAAGGTGATTACTGATATCATCATCATCAGTAACACCAGATGGATGACTAGCTACAGAAGATAATGGATTCATATGATCTGCAACAGCAGGTCGTTGATAAGGAACATATTGCAGAATGTCCATCAAACAACTCCACAGGGTTTTGTTGAATTGTATCCTTAGGGGATTCATTGAACTTCACATGCAAGGTTTCTTCAACTATCTTTGTCCGACAGTTGAATACTCTATAAGCCTTGCAAGTGGATGAATACCCAACAAAATACCCTGCATCCACCTTAGAATCAAACTTTTGGAGTTGATCCTTTGTTTGAGAATGTAACAGGGACACCCAAATGCTCTAAAGAATGAAATCAAAGGGGCCAAATGAGAAGAACTTGATATGGAGTCTCATCAACCTCTGATTTACTAGAACTCTATTCTGTACATAGCAAGTTGTATTGACAGCTTCAGCCCAAAAGTCAGTGGCAGACCAGAATCAGCCAACATGGACCTTGCAGCTTCAATGAGGGTCTTGTTCTTTCTCTCCACTACTCCATTTTGCTCTGGAGTCCTTGGGATGCTATACTGCCTCTTGATTCCCTTTGACAAGTAGAACTCATCAAGAGTGTGGTTTCTGAATTCAGTACCATTGTCACTCCTCACACACTTAACTGGTAGGGAATACTGCTTCTCAACGTGTAACACAAAGTTCATAATGGACTGAGCAGCCTCATCCTTTGAATGCAAGAAGAAAGTCCATACATATCTAGAGTAATCATCCATAATTACCAGACAGTATTTGTTCTTTGCCATACTCATTACCTTCACAGGACCAAAAAGATCCATGTGCAGTAGTTGTAAGTAGGCATTAGACTTGGATTCTTCTATGGTTGGGAATGAAACTTTATGTTGTTTTCCTTTTAGGCATGCAGTGCGATTTTCATCACAATTGAACTCCTTTATTGGAAGACCTCTCACTAAACTCTTGTGGATCAACTGATTCATGTTTTTAAGATTAACATGACCCAGCCTTCTATGCCACAGTTTAGATTCTTGGAGAGAGGCCTTGGAGAACAAGCATGGATGGCCTTTTAACTCAATTTTCTTTGACAAATCCAAGGCATATACTCTTCCTATCCTGTTGGCCTTCAGGAGAGTATTATCATCCAGTACTTTGTCATCAGGCTCAGGACCTTGGAAGACGGAATCCTACAGTTTGGGCTTGTGAAAAGAGCAACATGTCCTTTGTCACACATCTGACTGACACTCAACAGATTGTATTTGAGATTCTCCACATGGTTGACATCATCAAATCTAATATCTCCATTAGACACAAATCCCTTTCCAATGATGTAACCTTTAGCATCATTTCCAAAAGAGACAAATCCCTTCTTTCCCTGAGAGTAATCATCAAGAAGAGAGCTGCTCCCAGTCATGTGCATGGATCCTCCACTGTACATATACCAGATGCTTCTTTGGCATGCTGAAGAACCCTGCACAATCATAAGAAACTAGTTAGCTTTGGAGACCCAAACCTTTTGGTTTTGGGACTGACTTTATCAACAAATTTACCATAGCTGGTTTCTCATGATTAACAGCTGGTGAAGATGGAGATGGTGCTGAAATAGATTTGGACCTGGAATTCCTCTTCAGTGGTTTGATCACAGGGCTTCAAGTTGGTTAACTCTCCCAACAGATGCTGAACATCATCACAAGCTGTGTCTGATTTGACACTCAGAGCTTGTTTTTGATGAGTTCCTGTGACCCACCATTTCCTCCTTCTTAGATTTCACAGACTTAGTCTTATGTTTATCATGAGGAACAATATAAGCTATCTTCTGATAAACCGTATCCTTCTTAGTGGATTTTATCAGGTTGAGATGATTGTGGTACAAACTTGGTCTTAAACTCAGTTTCCATTTTATTTATTTCTAGTTTAATGAGCTCATCGCTTTGGAGCTTTAAACCCTTTTTGTACCAACATTCATCAGATAGATGATTGAATTTACCACAAGTTTCACATGGTTTTTCTTCATCTTGGCATCTTTACTGCTGAAGTGGAAACTACTGAAGGTGTGATCTTCAGTACTTTCCTCCTATCAGTACTCGGTACTAAAGGATTTGTAACAGCTGAAGACTGGTAATTCAACTGTTTCCATCCGTCCTAATAGACCGTTTGATGGATTCCTCAGCAGTTGTTAGTCCTTGTATTTCAACTGATTTGAAATGCTTTCAGATGTTGGGTCTCTTTCGTACTTGGAGTACATTGAGGAACAGCATCTGAAGTACTCAGCTTCATGTGAGTCTCAGTAGTAGACCATCAGTCAATTTATTTGCTGAGATCTTAACACTGGTTTCATTCTCTGATCTTAGATTATCATTGGAGAATGATTCACACGATAATGTGGTTGGGGATTGCTTTCACTTTCAGACTTAACTATGGAGTTAGGAGTAAAGTCTGTTGTTGGAGCAGTATGGTTGTAACCAATACCAAACTTCACATTTGAAGCAGTTGCTTGCTAAGAAGCATTTCAAATCCCTTGCATGATGAGACCCAGCGGTCACACTCAACTTGGGTCGCTGCAAGTTTTTCTTTGAGACTCTTGAGGTCTTCCAGAATAACCTCTAGTTTGGCCTTTTCATCATTTAATTGGCATTTAAGCTTATAAATCTCATCACTTTTACTGTTAAGAGCAGACTCATACTTAACTTTCTTTTGAAAATGGTTTTCTCAAACTCAAGTTTTTGATTTATTAATGCTACATTTGCCTCTCTAATAGAGACAAAGGCAGCTATGCATGATTCAGAACATAACTTGGCTTTAGCCTCTGAAGATACCTAAGTTACCTGTGAAGATGATGCATTTGAACAGGAACCCTCAGTAGACTCCAGGGCCATGAGAGCAAGATTTCCAAAAGGGTGTTCACCACCATGTTGACTAGCACCAGCATAGTATTGCTCAGTGTGACCAGACAAGTTATCAGGTAAGCTACTCCAATCAACGACTCCAGGTGTGAAGAAGCTGTGATGAGGTTGTGATTGAGATGAAGATGGTTGAGGTTCTGGTAGTGCATGAGGTTGTGGTACTATAGGAGCTTGAACTTGATTTGACTGTGGCATATAATAGCAAGCATATGGATATGGCATTTGACCCTGAGGAACAAAATATGCAGGAGTTTGAGGGTGTGATGAATGACTAGAACCAACAGAATGTTGCCCTTTGGATTGTGATTGTTATTTGGAAAAGTCAAAAAGGGTGCAGAGGTGTTTGATCCAGTTGATCTACGCTCTCTTGCAAAGTGTCCAAGCCTGTGGCATTTGTGACACTTCAACTTGTTCTTGTCAAAACCAACTTTGGTTTTGTGAGAGAGTCCAGGAAATTTCCTGCCAGTTCTCTTGTACAATTTCTGAGATCTGATATTGATCAAGGCCATTTGGCTCAAAATATCCATCTCTTCTAAATCATCATCAGCAATGCCCTTCAAATCATCCATGATAAAGCATAGATTGTCACTATTATTACCAGAATGACAATCAACACTCACAAAGGCATGATTAGAATTGTTTGAGGTGAAATCAATATGCTCATCATAGTGGCATTCTGATCCTGCATACTCTGACTCATGACTTACCAAGGTAGTGTTTCCTGGTACAAAGTCATCAGTGAGCTTTCCAGATGATGACAGTTTTCGTTTCTGTTCTATCTCTCTCTCAAATGTGAGCAATTTCCCATGGAGTTGGGTGAGAGATAGTTTGTTCAAATTTGCACTGGAGCGTAGGACAATAGTATATGTGTCCCATCTCTCAGGCAGTGATCTGAGAAATCTGTTATTCATCTGGCTATTTGTGTACTCATGTTTGACCATTTTTAATTCAGAGATCAAACAAGAACCGCTCAAACTGTTGAGTCAGTGTCTCACCCTTCCTATGAGAGAATTTCTCATATTGTTGGGCAAGGATTTCTCTATTATTTGCCAAGACCACATCTGTTCCTCCAAATAGTTATTTCACGGCATTCCAGAGGTCATGGGCAGTTTCATGATGCATTAGCCCAGAATAGATTTCATTGGGCAGTGCCATGGCCAGAATTCCATGGGCTTTTGCATCAGTCTCAAACAATTTGTTATCCTCATCTGAGTACTGCTCCTCCTCTTCGGAACCATTTGATTGGTTTCGGGTTATTCACCATAGGCTTGTATGGACCATGTACCACTGATGTCCAACAACCTGAGCTGTTAACAGACAGGTGATGGAGGATTCGTCGTTGCCATATGTTACTCACTCCTAACCAGCATTGGAGGCTTGGTTGAGGAACCAGTATTGTGAGGATCATTGGAGGGAGTAGTCATTTTAGGTCCAAAAACACAGAAAATTCAATCTCTATAACCGTTTCTTGCAAAAATGCTAATTCAATCAAACTTGGATCTTGCATAGTAGTTTCAATGATCAATATTAGATCGATCAATGATTAACCAGCTGTGATACCATTTGACAGGATCAGTGATCTCAAGTTTGATGGATTAGAGTGTAACGCAGCGGAATAAGAACAAGAATTAGACAAATTATAGCAAGAATTTGATATCGTATGCATTAAGAACAAATGCGGTTGTAACGAGAGAATATATTTTTGTGAAAAGGAATGTTTCAATAATATCAAATGTATCTGCTCAATCATTCCCTAATACAATGGGGTTGACACTCCTTATATAGAGTGCAATCACTGCTGATATCACGAGGATAGTGACATCTGGCAGATTTATTACAAAAATAACTAAAACATAACAAACTACTGAAATGTTCACAACTACTGAGACATATTAGAGTGCTAAGTACAAAACATAAAACTACTGATAAGAAACTACTGAAACTACAACGACTGAAGAACAAGCTCTTCAGTCGTTTTATGAAACTACTAAAGGTTTTTCTGATCCGACTCATTGGTTCTTTTGGTCCAACAAACTCCCCTAACCAATGCAGCCAAAACCTTAACTTTATTGAGGTCCCACTTATTGTTGGCGATAAGATTGGTCTTTTTCCTTCTTGATCAGCTAAGAAGATGACCCAATTAAGCACTGGCCTGAGAATACATTTCTGAAATTTGGTTGGCATAGTATGGATAAGAGCCCTGACTTTGGGGAACTGGACACAGGGTGGTGGTCCTATCAATGAAATCTACTTCCTATGTATAAGCCTGTAGGATTCTCTAGTGTATGCTCTGAGAAACATAATTTGTTCTTCAATGGTAAGATTTTCAGCTTCACCATCAAACAGTCCTTCATGCCCATACAACTCTGTAATGTACTTAGCCTGTTTGCCATTTTTGAGCTCAATTGTTGTAATTTGTCTGTATGCAAACTCATCTGGGTGAGTACCTTCAAGTAACAGACTGAGCTCATTTTGTTTGAAGTTCTCAAGCCTCTTGTAGACTAACCCCTTTTTAATTACTCTGTTCTCTAACATCTTTTGGGGTGGCTGTTTAGTTTCATAGGCCTTCTTGAAATCTTCTACAATTTCCCAGGGTGATACTACAAGGACCACTATGATCTCTTCATCTACGATCCTTTTTACTTTGGCCTTGTATCTCGAAGGAATGTCTTTCTTCACAATTCTGTGAGCCACCCTAGGATCAGGCCATATTCTCATTTCCTTTGATATTGAAATGTGTTAGCAAGGGTGTACAATCTCAGAGCTTCTTTTTCATACTGATTATGATGAAGAAGCAGCATAAGTTTTGTCTATGCTTTTCAGCATCTCATCATCATGAAGCTTTTGCTGCTGTTCTTCTTCTATCTTTACTCTCACAGCTTCCATCTGTGAGGTGGGAGTGATGGGCATAGGTTTGGCTTTAGGCAAAGTTAGGACTGCGGAAAGTGGCAGCCTATCTTCTTCCTCATCATCCTCTTCTTCTTCTTCTAGCCTCAACACCCTTCTCTTCTTCTTCTTGGGTGCATCATCGACTGTTGGTTTTGAGGGTAAAGGAATTGGTTTAGTGGGTTGTGGTGTGGTGATTTTGAGTGGGAGGTTTTGCAGGTTGTTCTAGCATTCTTGTAGTGAGTGAGGCTTTTGAGTGTTTTGCTAGTTCCTTTCTGTTCCTAGCACCTGCCTCATTTAGTGCTTCAATCACCAATCCCTTAGTGTATGCTTCAGACGAACAGATCTTGGTGGTTATTACCAAGATACTGTCCCTGGTCCATGACTTAATCTCGATCAATGATCTCCCAAGGTACTTTGCAATGAATCTGATCATGATCTCTAGTCTTTCTCTTTCTAATGCTCATAACTTGCCCATCTTGAGTTAATTTCTTCAACTTCAAGTCTCCTAATCTCTAAGTCAAGCTGTGTAGTATCGAACCCCGTCTATACAGTTGATCAATAATGGAGTCCATTGATTTATAGTGTGTAGCATCTGCCATTTTGATCATCTCATCGAGTTCGAGTTCTTTTTCTTTTCCTTCAACCTTCCTCTTCTTATATGTGACATGAAAGTCTTTGTGACTTTCACCCACTTGATCAATGTCAGCTCCCTTCACAAACTCCTCTTCCTTCTCAGTCTCCTTTTCTTTATTCCCCTCTATGCTCTTCCTCTTTGCTTTCACTGACTGACTCTCCCCCTTTTTGGTTGCATTGGTTGCAGGATTTGAGTAGCAGAAAGCCTTGTGCTCACAATCTCCTCCACCAGGGATTGTATGATTGAAGGAAGCCTCTCATCCATGGTTTTGATCATAATGTCTGTAATCATTGGGGTGATGAGAGGTAGGGATTACTGAAAGATAGCAGCTGTTTGCTCAGAGGGGTTCTGTCCCTGAGAAGCAGTGCCAGAAATAGAAGCTGGTGGCTCGGAAGTTTTGAGTAGCTGAGTGTGTGGGAGACCTTCAGGTGAAGGTGCCATCTGTGGGTTTATGTTGGTGGCAGATGGACTTGCTTTTTGAGAGAATTGGTCAAGTAGTCTTTGTAGTCTACTGACTTCTTCCTGAAGAATTGTGTTCTGGGCCAGAACATCATAAAAGAAGCCCAGGTCATCATCAGCAGATGCTGAATCACCTGACCTCCTGCTTGTAGCAGGATGTACATGCACTGGGTGTAGACCAGTTTTAGCATGTGCCCCTTTTTCTTGGAACTGGGGACTTCCAGCCTCAGGACGATGTCCTTCATCAGCTGTTGCCTCTGGTAAGGTCTTAGCTATTTTACCAGCCTCAGTCTGATCATGTGCTGATTCAGAAGAGGTGGCAGCCTCACCAGATGTTCGTATCTGCATATCTACACCAGGAGCAGAACAGTTAAACCCTGGTGTTGTGGGTTGTCAGAAGCATGTTGATCCTCATCCTCAATGGCTGTGGTTCTCCCATTTTTTGGTGTTTGTTGGGGAGGAGAGAGGCATGCAGCTGAGTCAGCACGGTTGCAACAATGAGAGTAGGACTTTGTGGGGCGTTTGCAGTGGGAGATGAGGTAAAAGCAGTATGCACCTAGGGAGAATGGTGCTCTTCAATGGCAATCTCCTCAACTGAGGAAGATCCCAGATTAGTGGGTGCCCTTCTGTGGTTGCTGTAGGCTCCTTTTGAGAGGAATCCTGAGCGGCTGTGGCTGGTGAAGTCCTTGTATCCACTAGGGGTTCTAAGCAGTGAATATAGCCTGCGTTTGTGTTGCAGGGGCATCCTCAGGGGACTCATGTCCCTAAGTAGCCTTTTTTGACTTCTTTTTAGTGGGTTTGGTGGGGACTTTGGATTTGGAGGTGGTGGCTGTGGGTTCCAGCTGTGTGGGTTTGCGCAGCTTGGCAGCCATTTTTAGTGATTGATCAGAGTTGTGCCGGGAGTATACTTTAGGCAATATAGCCGTTGCAGGGACTCCCTGGCCAACAAGTCCCTCAGCTTGAAGCTGGTTTTTCAATTATGGCCATTATGAACCAAGGATATAATATCCAACGGTTAGCAAGTTGTTTTTGGCCATATCCTTGAGCTCTAAAAATAGTATTTCAGAAAGTTTAAAGGTTGTTGCTCAAGGATGGAGTACATTACCTGTTGCCACCTTGTGGACATTTGATCCCATGATGAAGTCTTGGGGGCAAGGCAGACATTTACCATGTGAAAGATGAGACGTTCGGCATCCTGGAAATGTTTCTTCAATATGGTAGAAGCACTCAGGTTACCCTGGTATCGATGGTGGGCAAATGATTGATCTGTTGTGCCCTTTGGATAACCAGTTGGGAAAGTAGCATCATCCAGATTGAGGGTTTGGCGAAGAGTGTCTGGAGTAATGACCACTTTTTAACGATGGACAAACGATTGAAGAGACTCTGTGTCATTCTCCTCAGAGACAAGAGTGACATTTGTCTAGAATTGGTTAAGAGATTCGGCATATATGGTGGGATTTAGCAGAAAAGCCGTTTGTAAGGCGACTGACCCATTAAATCAATGGCGTTGTGAAACTTGGTCCAGTATGGCGATTTGGTGAGATGTGCGACACAGTTGTGTCATGGTTTTAGTTGCATGGTCGCCATTGATGAAGAGAGGTTACAGAGTTTTTGAACGTTAAGTTTGAGAAGAGAAGAAAGGAAAAACTCTGAAGGTGGGATAAGGTATTTAAAGGGTAGAGTTAGAAAACGACTGAAGGTTTTGGTGTTAGTCATTAGTTGTTGAAACTACTGATGACGTGGTGATAACTTTCAGAGGTTTGAAATGACTGACCGTATTGGTGTGATCAGCAGTTCTTATAAAACAACTGAAGACTTGGTTTTAACCGTCAGACGTTGAAACAGCTAAAGGCTCTGATTTAGTCATCAGTTGTTATCAAACTACTGAAGACAGTTTTGTTAGGATCAGTGATCTACGTATGATTGATTAGAGAGTATAGCAGCGGAATTCTAACAATGAATTAGCCAAATCACAAGAACAAAAGATATTCAATGTAAGAACAAAACGGTTATAGATAGAGAGAATTCTGCAGATATATTTCATTCAATATTCGCTTTCGTGGTAACGGAATGTCACACTTACAATTAGGTCGACACCTCTTATATAAGAGATGTGACGTCTGCTGATGTCAATTGATGGTGACATCTAACAGAATTTATCACAAACTACTGATAGTTAACACAACTACTGAAGATGTCAAAAAGCTAACATCTTCATACAAAAATGCTAAGTGTTAACTATTATTACCACTACTGAAAAGAAACTACTGAAACAATAACACTTGAAGAACATACTCTTCAGTTGTTTTACAAATATTGAAACAAGAAACTACTGAAAGGTAAACCATCACAACTACTGAAGAAGACCTCTTCAGCTGTTGTGACAACGTTTGATACTTTTGTCTTCAGCACTTGTGTCTTCAGACTTTGTCTTCAGCACTTGTGTCTTCAGACTTTGTCTTCAGCACTTGTGTCTTCAACTTTGTCTTCAACACTTGTGTCTTCAAACTTTGTCTTCAGCACTTGTGTCTTCAGACTTTGTCTTCAGCACTTGTGTCTTCAGACTTTGTCTTCAGCACTTGTGTCTTCAGACTTTGTCTTCAGCACTTGTGTCTTCAGACTTTGTCTTCAGCACTTGTGTCTTCAGACTTTGTCTTCAGCACTTGTGTCTTCAGACTTTGTCTTCAGCACTTGGTCTTCAGACTGTCTTCAGACTTTGTGTTTTCAGACTTTGTAATCAGCTGTTGTCTTCAGCTGTTGTGGTCTTCAGTAGTGTTGTGATGTCTGTGGGACTTAAAGGTTTTTCTGATCCGGCTCATTGGTTCTTTTGGTCCAACAACTCCCCCTGAACCAATGCAGCCAAAACCTTTAACTTTATTGAGGTCCCACTTATTGTTGGCAGAATGGTTGGTCTTTTTCTTTCTTGATCAGTTGAGAAGATGACCCATATAAGCACTGGCCTGGAAATGAGTCTCTGAAGATTTGGTTGGCAATGTATGGATGGGAGCTCTGTATTGTGGAATTGGACACTGAGCTGTTCCCCCATCCTGAGACTTACTTCCCATGTATAAGCCTGTAGGATTCTCTAGTGTATGCTCTAAGAAACATGATTTCTTCTTCCATTGTCAGGTTCTTAGCTTCACCATCAAGCAATCCTTCTCACCCATACAGCTCTGAGATGTACTTGGCCTGTTTACCATTTTTGAGCTCAACTGTTGTAATCTGTCGGTATGCAAACTCATCAGGATGAGTCCCGTCAAGTAACAGACTGAGCTCATTTTGTTTGAAGTTCTCAAGCCTCTTGTAGACTAACCCCTTTTTAATAATTCTGTTCTCTAACATCTTTTGGGGTGGTTGTTTAGTCTCATAGGCCTTCTTGAAATCTTCTACAATCTCCCAGGGTGATACTACAAGGACCACTGTGATCTCTTCATCTACGATCCTTTTTACTTGGCCCTTGTATCTCGAAGGAATGTCTTTATTTACAATCCTGTGAACCACCCTAGGATCAGGCCATACTCTCACCTTTTCCTTCTGATATTGAAATGTGTTGGCAAGGGTGTACAACCTCAGAGCTTCTTTCTTCATATTAATTATTGATGAAGAAGCAGCATAACTTTTTTCTATGCTTTTCAACATCTCATCATCATGAAGTCTATGCTGCGGCTCTTCTTCAATCTTTGCTCTCATAGTTTCCATCTGTGAGGTGGGAGTGATGGGCATGGGTTTGGCTTTAGGCAATGTTAGGCCTCCAGACAGAGGCAGCCTATCTTCTTCCACATCATCTCTTCTTCTTCTTCTTCTAGCCTCAACACCCTTCTCTTCTTCTTCTTGGGTGCATCATCGGCTGTTGATTTAGAGGGTAAGGGAGTTGGTTTTGTGGGTTGTGGTTATGGTTGTTTTGGAGAGGGAATGCTGACAGGCTGAGTTAGCATTTTGGGGGTGAGTGTGGCTTTTGAGTGTTTGGCTAGCTCAGTCCTGCTCCCTGCTCCTGCTTCATTCAAAGCTTCGACTACTATACCCTTAGTGTATGCTTCAGACGAACAGCTCTTGGAGGTTATGGACAAGATTCTGTCCCTGGTCCATGATTTTACTTCGATCAATGATCTCCCAAGGTATTTGCTGATAAATCTGATCATGATCTCAAGTCTCTCTCTATCCATAGTGCTCTAGCTGGCCCATCTTTGTTGGATCTCTTCGATCTCTAATCTTCTTATTTCAGAATCCAGCTTTTCAGTGTCGAAACCATGCCTAAACAGCTGATCAATGATATTGTCCATTGATCTGCTGTGTTCAGCATCAGCCTCTTTAACCATTTCGTTCAGGTTCTTCTCCTTCTCAGCACTCTTCTTTTTCTTGTATGTGACATGAAAATCTTTTTGACTTTCATGTACTTTTTCAATTTCAGCTCCCTTCTCAATCACATTCTCCTTCTCTTTTTTGGCCTCATACACACAATCCTTCTCTTTTTCCACCTCTTTATCCTTCTCTTTCTCTTTCTCCTTCTCCATCCTCTTTCTTTTAGCTTTCACTGCTGAACTCTTCCCCTTTTTGGGTGCATTGGTTGCAAGGGATTGAGTAGCAGAAAGTTGTTGGCGCAATACATCCTCCACCAGGGGTTGTAAGACAGAAGAAAGTCTCTCATCAATAGTTTAATAACCAATTCGGTTACTGTGGTGTGATGAGAGATAGGGGATTTTGAGGGATAGCATCCATTTGCTCAGGGGGTTTTGGTCCTGAGAAACGGTGCCAGAAACAGAGGCAGGTGGCTGAGAATTTTGTAGTGGCTGTGTGTTTAAGGGACCTTCAGAGGAAGGTGCCATCTGTTGGGTTGATTTGGTGGCACATGGTCTTTCTCCATGAGAGAGTTGTCAAGTAGGTTTTGCAGCCTACTGACTTCTTCCTCAAGAATTGTGTTCTGGGCCAGAACATCATAAAAGAAGCCCAGGTCATCATCAGCAGATGCTGAATCACCTGACCTCCTGCTTGTAGCAGGATGTACATGCACTGGGTGTAGACCAGTTTTAGCATGTGCCCCTTTTTCTTGGAACTGGGGACTTCCAGCCTCAGGACTATGTCCTTCATCAGCTGTTGCCTCTAGTGAGGTCTTAGCTGTGTTACCATCCTCATTCTGATCATGTGCTGATTCAGAAGAGGTGGCAGGCTCACTAGATGTTCTAATCTCCATATCCACACCAGGAGATAGAACATGTAAACCCCGGTGCAGTGGGTTGTCAGAAGCATGGTGATCCGCGTCCTCAATAGATGTGGTTCTCCCCTTTGTTGGTGGTTGTTGGGGAGGAGGAGAGGCATGCAGCTGAGTCAGCACGTCTGTAATGATAATGGTTGGACTTTGGGGGCGGTTGCATGGGGAGATGGGGTAAAAGCAGTGTGCACCTGGGGAGAATGGTGCTCTTCAATGGCAATCTCCTCAAATGAGGAAGATCTCAGATTTGTGGGTACCCCTTCTGTGGTTGCTGCAGGCTCCTTTTGAGAGGAATCCTGACGACTGTGGTTGGGAGAGTCTCTGATACTGCTGGGGGGTTTAAGCCAGCAAGTATATCCTGCCTTGGTGGTACAGGAGCATCTTCAAGGGACTCATTTCCTGAATAGCTTGTTGGGTTTGGATTTTGGCTTGGTGGGGACTCTGGATTTTGAGGTGGTGGCTGTGGGTTCCAGCTGCGTGGGTTTTTTGCAGCTTGGCAGCCATTTTCAGTGATTTGTCAGAGTTGTGCCGGAGTATACTTCCGGCAGTACAGCCATAACAGGGACTCCCAGGCCATCAAGTCCCTCAGCTTGAAGCTGGTTTTCAATTATGGCCATTATGAACCGGGATATAATATCCAACGGTTAGCAGTTTGTATTTGGGCCATATCGTTGAGCTCTAAAAATAGTATTTCAGAAAAATTTAAAGGTTGTTGCTCAAGGATTGAGTACATTACCTGTTGCCACCTTGTGGACATTTGATCCCATGATGAAGTCTTGAGGCAAGGCATACATTTACCATATGAAATATGAGACGTTCGGCATCCGGAAATGTTTCTTCGGTATGGTAGATGCACTCAGGTTACCCTGGTATCCATGGTGGGCAAATGATTGATCTGTTGTGCCCTTTGGATAACTAGTTGGGAAAGTGGCATCATCCAGATTAAGGGTTTGGCGAAGAGTGTCTATAGTAATGACCACTTTTTGGCCATGGACAAACGATTGAAGAGACTCTGTGCCATTCTCCTAAGAGACAAGAGTGACGTTTGTCCAGAATTGGTTAAGGGATTCGGCATATATGGTGGGATTTAACAGAAAAGCCGTTTTGTAGGTGACTGAACCATTAAATCAATGGCGTTGTGAAACTTGGTCCAGTATGGCGATTTGGTGAGATGTGCGACACAGTTGTGTCGTGGTTTTAGTTGCATGGTCGCCATTGATGAAGAGTGGGTAGAGAGTTTTTGAACGTTAGGTTTGAGAAGAGAAGATAAAAACTCTGGTGGGATAAGGTATTTAAAAGGTCGGGTTAGAAAACGACTAAAGGTTTTGGTGTGAGTCATAAGTTGTTGAAACTACTGATGACGTGGTATTAACCTTCAGAGGTTTAAAACGACTGACAGTGGTGATGTTGTCATCAGGTGTTATAAAACAACTGAAGACTTGGTTTTGACCATCAGACGTTGAAACAGCTGAAGTCTTGGTGTTAACCATCAGTATTTATGAAACTACTGAAGGTCGTGTTTTGACTTCAGATGTTTGAAAACAACTGAAGACTTGGTTTTAGTCATCAGTAGTTGTGAAACTACTGAAAACATGGTTTTGTTGTCAGTTGTTGTAAACAGCTAATGACTTGGTGTTAGTCATCAGTAGTTGTGAACTACTGAAGACATGTTTTTGTCATCAGTTGTTGTAAACAGCTCATGACTTGGTTTTAGTCATCAGTATTGTGAAACTACTAAAGACATGGTTTTGTCATCAGTTGTTTTAGAAACAACAGTTGTAGAAACAACTGAAGAGAAATTACTCATCAGCTGTTTTCGTCAATTCTTAGCTTTTCAGCTGTTTCATACTGTCCTCAACACTTACTCTTCAGCCTTTTTGGCTATTTTCAGTTGTTTCATAGGACATCAGTACTTATCTGTTACTGATATCAGTAGTTATAACTACATCAGTAGTTGTAACTTGATCAGTTGTTTTAACAGAATCAGTACTATCTGTGATATGGTTACTAATGATCATCAGTATTTATTTACTGAGATCATCAGTAATTATCACTTATTCTAGCTGCAGCATACCAAGCCTTAACACTAGGTTTTTGGAAAGTCGAACTATCCAAAGGCTTAGGAGAAATGTCTGCAAGCTCATCAGCACTAGCGCAAACTTAGGATCATCAGACCTTTTTCAAAATCTGATCGCTATATGTTTGGTCCTAGAGTGCTGGACAGGATTCTTGATAAAGCACAGAACTGAAGCACTATCCATTAATAATGGAGTCTTAGTCTCATGCAGAAGAACCCTGAATTTATCATAAGGAACTAGTTAGGTTTTGAAGCCCAAACCTTTTCGGTTTTGGGTCTGTTTTTATCAACAGATTTACCATAACTTGTTTCTCATGATTAACAGCTGAAGAAGAAGATGTTGCTGAGATGGATTCCTTGGATTTGGACTTGGAATGCCTTCTCAGTGGTTTGATCACATTTGCATCTAGTTGGTTAATTCTCCCCAACAAATGCTGAACCATCATAACAAGTTGTGTCTGATTTGTTGCCAAAGCTTTCAGCTCTTGTGACATATCAGTACTTGTGTTTGATGAGTTCCTGTGATCCACCATTTCCTTTTGAGCAACCTCAGCTGTTGCCTGTTTAACCCCTTCCTTTTGGATTTCTTTATGGACTTAAGGGTTACAGGATTTGATGTTGCTAATACAAATGTGGCTCAAACTCAGTTTTCATTTTAACCATTTTCTCTTTAATTTCCTCTTTATGTTTGAGTTTCGATCCTCTTTTGTACCAACAATCATCTATAACATCATTGAACAAACCACATACTTCACATGGTTTCTTCTTCATCTTATGTTGATCATCAACTAAAGAGGATGAAACTACTGAAGACTTGCTCTTCAGTGCTTTGAAAGCATTGTTTGCTTTCTTGACTTCCTCTTAGTAGTCTTCAAACTCTTTCTACTGACAGTTTTCTTCTTTTCAGTACTGACAGTAGTTAGAGTTTGAACTTCAGGTGTTAAATCTTGCTCTCCAGTCCTTTCAGGACTTTCAGAATTAACTCCTGAGTTGATCAACTCTTTGATCATGTGAGTGTCAGCAGTGGAACCATCAACATCAGCTGATAGGTTCTGAGAGGGCTTAGTGCTGACTTCTACTTCTGATGGTGCTGTATCAGAAAGTAGATCACATGATGAAATGGATTGGTTATTGCTCTCACCATCAGATTCTACCTCTGCTCTGAAGTAAAATCTGTAGGTGGAGCAGTATGATTGTAACCAATGCCAAACTTCACATTGGAAGCAGATTGCTTACTAAGAAGCATTTCAAAACCTTTGCATGATTGTACCCATCGATCACACTCTACTTGGGTGACTACAAGGGTTTCTTTGAGATCTTTGTACTTCTCTAGAAGTACCTCTTCCCTAGCCTTATAATCTGTGATTTGGCATTTAAGTTTGTAAATCTCATCATTCTTTTCATTAAGCACAGACTCAAATTCAGCTTTTCTTTTGGAAATTCTTTGTTCTAGCTCAATGTTCTTGTTAATCAAAGCTACATTTTCTTCTCTAATAGATGCAAATACTGCTATGCATGTTTCAGAACATAATTTGGCTTTTGCCTCAGAGGATACCTGTGATACCTTTGGTGTAGAGGCATTAGTGGATGAAGTATCAGCAGAATCCAAAGCCATAAGAGCTAGATTTCCAAAGGGACTATCACCACCATGTTGACCAGCACCAGTGAACAGTTGTTCATGACCAGACAAATCATCTGGTAAACTGCTCCAGTCAACAACTCCTGGGGTGAAGAAGCTGTGTTGTTGAGGTTGAGTTTGTTGATGAGGTTGGGAAGGTTGTGGTTCAGGCAATGCTTGTGGTTGTTGTGCAATTGGAGCTTGAACAAGATTTGGTTGAGGCATATAATAGCAGGGATAAGGATATGACATTGACCTTGGGGAACAAAGTATGCAGGAGACCTAGGATGTGAATGATGACCAGAACCAGCAGGATGTTGCCCTCTGTTTTGTGGACTAGTATTAGGAAAAGTCACAAAGGGTGTAGAAGAGTTAGATCCAGTTGATCTACACTCTCTTGCAAAGTGTCCCAGCCTTTGGCATTTGTGACACCTCAACTTACTCTTGTCAAAACCAACTTTGGTTTTGCCAGAGAGTCTAGGAAATTTCCTGCCAGTTCTCTTATAGAACTTCTGAGATCTGATATTAATCAACGCCATTTGGCTCAGAATATCCATCTCTTCTAGATCATCATCCGCTATTCCTTTCAAATCATCCATGATAAAGCATAGATTGTCACTATTACTGCCAGAATGACTCTCAATACCAACAAATGCATGATGAGAACTATTTGAAGAGAAATCAATATGCTCATCATAATTGCTTTCAGATGCAGCATATTCTGACTCATGACCAACCAAGGCAGTATTCCCAGGTACAAAGTCATCAGTGAGCTTTCCTGGTGAGGACAGTTTCCTCTTCTGCTCTATCTCACTTTCGAATGTAAGCAGTTTCCCATGAAGTTGGGTGAGAGATAGGCTATCCAGATTTGCACTGGAGTGTAGGACAATAGTGTATGTGTCCCATCTCTCAGGCAGTGATCTGAGGAACCTGTTATTCATCTGGCTATTGGTGTATTCCTGTTTGACCATTTTCAGCTCAGAGATCAAGCAGGAAAAACGCTCAAACTGTTGAGTCAGTGTCTCACCCTTTCTATGAGAGAATGTCTCATATTGTTGGGCAAGGATTCTCTGTTGTTTTCTAAGACCTCATCTGTGCCACCGAATTGTGCCTTCAGGGCATTCCAGAGATCATGAGCAATTTCATGATGCATAAGCCCTGAATAGATTTCATTAGGCAGTGCCATGGCCAAAATTCCATGGGCTTTAGCATCAATCTCAAACAGTTTCCGATCTTCATCAGAGTATTGTTCCTTCTTCTTCGGAACCATTTGATTGGTTTCCGGATTGTTCCCATAGGCTTATGTGGTCCGTGTACCACAGATGTCCAACAACCTGAACTGTTAACAGACAGGTGATGAAGCATTCTTCGCTGCCATATTTTATACTCGGTCCTAACCAGCATCGGGGCCTGGTTGAGTAACCAGTATTGTGAGGATCATTAGAAGGAGTAGTCATCTCAGATTCAATCAATTCAATTAAGCTATAACAGATTTAGAACAAAACACAACAACCAATTGAACCAAGAGAGATATCAAAATAAATGAACGAAAGCGTCAGAAATTCAATAATCTATAACCAGTTCTTGAAAAATGCTAATTCAATCAAACATAGATATCAATTAGCAGTTTCAATGATCATTGTTAGATCAATCAATGATTACTTGCTCTGATACCACTTGTTAGGATCAGTGATCTACGTTTGATTGATTAGAGAGTATAGCAGCGGAATTCTAACAATGAATTAGCCAAATCACAAAACAAAAGATATTCAATGTAAGAACACGGTTATAGATAGAGAGAATTCTGCAGATATATTTCATTCATATTCGCTTTCGTGGTAACGGAATGTCACACTTACAATTAGGTCGACACCTCTTATATAAGAGATGTGACGTCTGCTGATCACTTGATAGTGACATCTAACAGAATTTATCACAAACTACTGATAGTTAACACAACTACTGAAGATGTCAAACAGCTAACATCTTCTTACAAAAATGCTAAGTGTTAACTATTATTACCGCTACTGAAAAGAAACTACTGAAACAATAACAACTGAAGAACATACTCTTCAGTTGTTTTACATATTGAAACAAGAAACTACTGAAAGGTAAACCATCACAACTACTGAAGAAGACCTCTTCAGCTGTTGTGAGAACGTCTGATACTTTGGTCTTCAGCACTTGTTCTTCAGACTTTGTCTTCAGCACTTGTGTCTTCAGACTTTGTCTTCAGCACTTGTGTCTTCAGACTTTGTCTTCAGCACTTGTGTCTTCAGACTTTGTCTTCAGCACTTGTGTCTTCAGACTTTGTCTTCAGCACTTGTGTCTTCAGACTTTGTCTTCAGCACTTGTGTCTTCAGACTTTGTCTTCAGCACTTGTGTCTTCAGACTGTCTTCAGACTTTGTGTTTTCAGACTTTAATCAGCTGTTGTCTTCAGCTGTTGTGGTCTTGAGTAGTTGTTGTGATGTCTGTGGGACTTAAAGGTTTTTCTGATCCGGCTCATTGGTTCTTTTGGTCCAACAGTTTTTGACTTCAGGTGGTGAAACAACTTAGGACTTGGTATTAGTCATGAGTAGTTGTGAAACTACTGAAGACTTTGGTTTTACCATCAGTTGTTGTAAACAACTGAAGACTTGGTGTTAGTCATCAGTAGTTGTGAAACTACTGAAGACATGGTTTTGCTTCAGTTGTTTAGAAAGAAACAGCAGTTGGGACTCTGCTGAGAGAAAAAGGCTCATCAGTAGTTGTCGTCAATTCATTGCTTTTCAGCTGTTTCATTCTGACCTCCACACTTACTCATCAGACTTAGATCTGAGTTTCAGACGTTTCATTGGTCATCAGTCGTTATCTGCATTTCTGACATCAGTAGTTGTAGCTACAACAGCTGTTGTGACTACATCAGCTGTTGTAACTACATCAGCTGTTTCAACAAATAAGTACTTGAGTACTGAGACGTTACTTAAACTTCAGTAGTTTTAAAAACTTATGAGGGGAGGATAACTTCAGTACTATATATGACAATAATAAACTAATGATCATCAGTACTTGTGAGCTGAGATCATCAGTAGTTGTCACTTATTCTAGCTGCAGCATACCAGCCTTAGCACTAGTTTTGGAAAGTTGTGCTATCCAAGGGCTTAGTGAAAATGTCTGCAAGCTCATCAGCACTAGGAACAAATTTTGGATCAATCAGACCTTTTTCAAACAATCTCTAATAAATGGTGTCTGATTTCAATATGTTTAGTCCTAGAGTGCTGGACAGGATTCTTGACATACAAAGAGCTGAAGAGCTGTCCATTAACAATGGGGTCTTAGTCTCTGTTATGCCATAATCCAATAATTGGTTTTGAAGCCAGAGTACCTAAGATGTACAGCTTGCAGCAGCAATGTACTCTGCTTCAGCAGTTGATGTAGCAACTGAGGTCTGCTTCTTACTCTGCCTAGAAATCAAGCAGTTGCCTAAGAATTGGCATCCTCCAGAAGTGGACTTTCTTGTCAACTTACACCCTGCATAGTCACTGTCAGAAAAAGCAACTAATTTACTAGAATGTCTAGTAGAATACCATAAACCTAGAGATGGAGTGCCTTGCAGATATCTAAAGATCCTCTTGACTGCAATCAAATGAGACTCCGTAGTGCAGCCTGAAATCTAGCACAAACACATGTAGCAAACATAATATCTGGTCTAGAAGCTGTTAAGTACATCAAGGACCCAATCATACATCTGTAAAGTGTTTCATCAATCACTTTACCTTTCTGCTATGTATCCAGTTGTGTGTGTTGCACATGGGTGTAGAACAGGGCTTACAGTTTTGTAAATCAAACTTTTCCAAAATATCTTTTGTGTATTTGGACTGATGAATGAAAATTCCATCAGCCTTTTGTTTGATTTGCAAACCCAGAAAGAACTGTAATTCTCCTATGGCACTCATTTCAAACTTCTGTTGCATCAACTTTGTAAAGGCATCACACAACTGTGGATCAGAGGATGCAAAAATAATATCATCTACATAAATTTGACAAGTAGATTATGTTGCCCAGCTTTCTTAATGAATAAAGTCTTATCTATGAGCCTCTAGTGAAATTATTTTCCAGAAGAAAGTTTGATAATGTCTCATACCAGGCTCTAAGAGCTTGTTTCAACCCATAGAGAGCCTTATCAAGCTTACACCCAATTAGGATGTTTATTGTCCTCAAAACCTGGTGGTTGACATACATAACCTCTTCTTTAATTTTCCCATACAAAAATGCACTTTTGACATCCATTTGAAAAACTTAAGGTTGTGATAAGCAGCATAAGCTAAAAACAGTCGAATTGCTTCCAGTCTGGCTACAGGGGCAAAGGTTTCATTATAATCATACCTTCCTCTTGTGAAAACCCCTGTACAACCAGTCTGGCCTTGTTCTTAACAATAAGCCCATTTTCATCAGTTTTGTTCCTAAACACCCATTTAGTGCCTATTGCACACTTACCTGGAGGTAGAGGAACCAGTTCCCACACTTGCTGTTTCTTGAATTGAAGAAGCTCAAGCTGCATGGCGTCAACCTATCCATTGTCCCTTAAAGCAATGTGATAGTTCTTTGGCTCTTGCTGACTAATGAAGAGAGCATAGAAGTAGAAATTTGACAATTGACTTCTTGTTGAAACACCAGCATTGATATCACTAATGATTTGAGGCATAGGTGATTCTTCATATCTTGGTACACAATAAGATCTTGCAAGTGTTTGTAGCGGCTCAGCAGCAACAGATGGTGATGGTGAAGCATTCCTTGAAACCAATCAGTAGATGGTAATTCAAAGGAAGTTGAAGTTGTAGAAATCTCATCAGCATTTGTTGTGGATTGTGCTACTGAAGCTACAGGAACATCAGGTCTAGCTGAATCAGGCAGTTGATCACTAAACTTGAAAAGGTGATTACTGATATCATCATCATCAGTAACACCAGATGGATGACTAGCTACAGAAGATAATGGATTCATATGATCTGCAACAGCAGGTCGTTGATAAGGAACATATTGCAGAATGTCCATCAAACAACTCCACAGGGTTTTGTTGAATTGTATCCTTAGGGGATTCATTGAACTTCACATGCAAGGTTTCTTCAACTATCTTTGTCCGACAGTTGAATACTCTATAAGCCTTGCAAGTGGATGAATACCCAACAAAATACCCTGCATCCACCTTAGAATCAAACTTTTGGAGTTGATCCTTTGTTTGAGAATGTAACAGGGACACCCAAATGCTCTAAAGAATGAAATCAAAGGGGCCAAATGAGAAGAACTTGATATGGAGTCTCATCAACCTCTGATTTACTAGAACTCTATTCTGTACATAGCAAGTTGTATTGACAGCTTCAGCCCAAAAGTCAGTGGCAGACCAGAATCAGCCAACATGGACCTTGCAGCTTCAATGAGGGTCTTGTTCTTTCTCTCCACTACTCCATTTTGCTCTGGAGTCCTTGGGATGCTATACTGCCTCTTGATTCCCTTTGACAAGTAGAACTCATCAAGAGTGTGGTTTCTGAATTCAGTACCATTGTCACTCCTCACACACTTAACTGGTAGGGAATACTGCTTCTCAACGTGTAACACAAAGTTCATAATGGACTGAGCAGCCTCATCCTTTGAATGCAAGAAGAAAGTCCATACATATCTAGAGTAATCATCCATAATTACCAGACAGTATTTGTTCTTTGCCATACTCATTACCTTCACAGGACCAAAAAGATCCATGTGCAGTAGTTGTAAGTAGGCATTAGACTTGGATTCTTCTATGGTTGGGAATGAAACTTTATGTTGTTTTCCTTTTAGGCATGCAGTGCGATTTTCATCACAATTGAACTCCTTTATTGGAAGACCTCTCACTAAACTCTTGTGGATCAACTGATTCATGTTTTTAAGATTAACATGACCCAGCCTTCTATGCCACAGTTTAGATTCTTGGAGAGAGGCCTTGGAGAACAAGCATGGATGGCCTTTTAACTCAATTTTCTTTGACAAATCCAAGGCATATACTCTTCCTATCCTGTTGGCCTTCAGGAGAGTATTATCATCCAGTACTTTGTCATCAGGCTCAGGACCTTGGAAGACGGAATCCTACAGTTTGGGCTTGTGAAAAGAGCAACATGTCCTTTGTCACACATCTGACTGACACTCAACAGATTGTATTTGAGATTCTCCACATGGTTGACATCATCAAATCTAATATCTCCATTAGACACAAATCCCTTTCCAATGATGTAACCTTTAGCATCATTTCCAAAAGAGACAAATCCCTTCTTTCCCTGAGAGTAATCATCAAGAAGAGAGCTGCTCCCAGTCATGTGCATGGATCCTCCACTGTACATATACCAGATGCTTCTTTGGCATGCTGAAGAACCCTGCACAATCATAAGAAACTAGTTAGCTTTGGAGACCCAAACCTTTTTGGTTTTGGGACTGACTTTATCAACAAATTTATCCATAGCTGGTTTCTCATGATTAACAGCTGGTGAAGATGGAGATGGTGCTGAAATAGATTTGGACCTGGAATTCCTCTTCAGTGGTTTGATCACAGTGGCTTCAAGTTGGTTAACTCTCCCCAACAGATGCTGAACCATCATCACAAGCTGTGTCTGATTTGACACTCCAGAGCTTGTTTTTGATGAGTTCCTGCGACCCACCATTTCCTCCTTCTTAGATTTCACAGACTTAGTCTTATGTTTATCATGAGGAACAATATCAGCTATCTTCTGATAAACCGTATCCTTCTTAGTGGATTTTATCAGGTTGAGATGATTGTGGTACAAACTTGGTCTTAAACTCAGTTTCCATTTTATTTATTTCTAGTTTAATGAGCTCATCGCTTTGGAGCTTTAAACCCTTTTTGTACCAACATTCATCAGATAGATGATTGAATTTACCACAAGTTTCACATGGTTTATTCTTCATCTTGGACATCTTTACTGCTGAAGTGGAAACTACTGAAGTGTGATCTTCAGTACTTTCCTCCTATCAGTACTCGGTACTAAAGGATTTGTAACAGCTGAAGACTGGTAATTCAACTGTTTTCCATCCGTCCTAATAGACCGTTTGATGGATTCCTCAGCAGTTGTTAGTCCTTGTATTTCAACTGATTTGAAATGCTTTTCAGATGTTGGGTCTCTTTCCGTACTTGGAGTACATTGAGGAACAGCATCTGAAGTACTCAGCTTCATGTGAGTCTCAGTAGTTAGACCATCAGTCAATTTATTTGCTGAGATCTTAACACTGGTTTCATTCTCTGATCTTAGATTATCATTGGAGAATGATTCACACGATAATGTGGTTTGGGGATTGCTTTCACTTTCAGACTAACTATGGAGTTAGGAGTAAGTCTGTTGTTGGAGCAGTATGGTTGTAACCAATACCAAACTTCACATTTGAAGCAGTTTGCTTGCTAAGAAGCATTTCAAATCCCTTGCATGATGAGACCCAGCGGTCACACTCAACTTGGGTCGCTGCAAGTTTTTCTTTGAGACTCTTGAGGTCTTCCAGAATAACCTCTAGTTTGGCCTTTTCATCATTTAATTGGCATTTAAGCTTATAAATCTCATCACTTTTACTGTTAAGAGCAGACTCATACTCAACTTTTCTTTTGAAAATGGTTTTCTCAAACTCAAGTTTTTGATTTATTAATGCTACATTTGCCTCTCTAATAGAGACAAAGGCAGCTATCCATGATTCAGAACATAACTTGGCTTTAGCCTCTGAAGATACCTGAGTTACCTGTGAAGATGATGCATTTGAACAGGAACCCTCAGTAGACTCCAGGGCCATGAGAGCAAGATTTCTAAAAGGGTGTTCACCACCATGTTGACTAGCACCAGCATAGTATTGCTCAGTGTGACCAGACAAGTTATGAGGTAAGCTACTCCAATCAACGACTCTAGGTGTGAAGAAGCTATGATGAGGTTGTAATTGAGATGAAGATGGTTGAGGTTCTGGTAGTGCATGAGGTTGTGGTACTATAGGAGCTTGAACTTGATTTGACTGTGGCATATAATATCAAGCATATGGATATGGCATTTGACCCTGAGGAACAAAATATGCAGGAGTTTGAGGGTGTGATGAATGACTAGAACCAGCAGAATGTTGCCCTTTGGATTGTGAATTGTTATTTGGAAAAGTCAAAAAGGGTGCAGAGGTGTTTGATCCAGTTGATCTACGCTCTCTTGCAAAGTGTCCAAGCCTGTGGCATTTGTGACACTTCAACTTGTTCTTGTCAAAACCAACTTTGGTTTTGTGAGAGAGTCCAGGAAATTTCCTGGCAGTTCTCTTGTAGAATTTCTGAGATCTGATATTGATCAAGGCCATTTGGCTCAAAATATCCATCTCTTCTAAATCATCATCAGCAATGCCCTTCAAATCATCCATGATATAGCATAGATTGTCACTATTATTACCAGAATGACAATCAACACTCACAAAGGCATGATTAGAATTGTTTGAGGTGAAATCAATATGCTCATCATAGTGGCATTCTAATCCTGCATACTCTGACTCATGACTTACCAAGGCAGTGTTTCCTGGTACAAAGTCATCAGTGAGCTTTCCAGATGATGGCAGTTTTCGTTTCTGTTCTATCTCTCTCTCAAATGTGAGCAATTTCCCATGGAGTTGGGTGAGAGATAGTTTGTCCAATTTGCACTGGAGCGTAGGACAATAGTATATGTGTCCCATCTCTCAGGCAGTGATCTGAGAAATCTGTTATTCATCTGGCTATTTGTGTACTCATGGTTGACCATTTTTAATTCAGAGATCAAACAAGAGAACCACTCAAACTGTTGAGTCAGTGTCTCACCCTTCCTACTAGAGAATTTCTCATATTGTTTGGCAAGGATTTCTCTATTTTTCGCCAAGACCTCATCTGTTCCTCCAAATAGTTATTTCACGGCATTCCAGAGGTCATGGGCAGTTTCATGATGCATTAGCCCAGAATAGATTTCATTGGGCAGTGCCATGGCCAGAATTCCATGGGCTTTTGCATCAATCTCAAAAAATTTGTTATCCTCATCTGGGTACTGCTCCCTCCTCTTCGGAACCATTTGATTGGTTTCCGGTTATTCACCATAGGCTTGTGTGGACCATATACCACTGATGTCCAACAACCTGAGCTGTTAACAGACAGATGATGGAGGATTCGTCGTTGCCATATGTTATACTCACTGCTAACCAGCATTGGAGGCTTGGTTGAGGAACCAGTATTGTGAGGATCATTGGAGGGAGTAGTCATTTTAGGTCCAAAAACACAGAAAATTCAATCTCTATAACCGTTTTTTGCAAAAATGCTAATTCAATCAAACTTGGATCTTGGATAGTAGTTTCAATGATCAATTATTAGATCGATCAATGATTAACCAGCTCTGATAACATTTGACAGGATCAGTGATCTCAAGTTTGATGGATTAGAGTGTAACGCAGCGGAATAAGAACAAGAATTAGACAAATTATAGCAAGAATTTGATATTCGTATGCATTAAGAACAAATGCGGTTGTAACGAGAGAATATATTTCTGTGAAAAGGAATGTTTCAATAATATCAAATGTATCTGCTCAATCATTCCCTAATTACAATTGGGTTGACGCTCCTTATATAGAGTGCAATCACTGCTGATATCACGGGATAGTGACATCTGGCAGATTTATTACAAAAATAACTAAAACTTAACAAACTACTGAAATGTTCACAACTACTGAGAACATATTAGAGTGCTAAGTACAAAACATAAAACTACTGATAAGAAACTACTGAAACTACAACGACTGAAGAACAAGCTCTTCAGTTGTTTTACGAAACTACTGAAAAGAAAAAAACATAAAACTACTGAAAAGAAAACCGTCACAACTAGTGAAGAAGACCTCTTCAGCTTTTGTGACAACGTCTGATACTTGGTCTTCAGTACTTGTCTTCAGCACTTGTCTTCAGCACTTGTCTTCAGCACTTATCTTCAGACTTTGTCTTCAGCACTTGTGTCTTCAGACTTTGTCTTCAGCACTTGTGTCTCAGACTTTGTCTTCAGCACTTGTGTCTTCAGACTTTGTCTTCAGCACTTGTCTTCAGACTTTGTCTTCAGCACTTGTGTCTTCAGAATTTGTCTTCAGCACTTGTGTCTTCAGACTTTGTCTTTAGCACTTGTGTCTTCAGACTTTGTCTTAACGTCTGTAGGACTTAAGGTTTTTCTGATCCGGCTCATTGGTTCTTTTGGTCCAACATTTCCACACCTTCAATTTTCTAAATTGTTGGAGCTCAAATTGCATTGACTCCACCCAACTTGGGTCTTGAAGTTCAATGGCAACATTTTTAAGAACAATTGAGATAGAAAATAAGCAAAAAGACATTCATTGATTAGCCTGGATTGACTTTGAGTCCTGACACCATCAGATATTGATCCAATAACATAATCATGTGGGTGGTCTTTTAGTGGTTTGAAGTTAGTGTTTGGGGTTGAGGAATTAGATGAAATGGGTTGTAGTGATGACGGTTATGATTTGGATAACATTAAGGGGGATGGTTAGTTAGAAAGGGGATTTCATGGCATTTGTGATGGTCTTGAAGGGATTCAGAGTTTAGGTTAAGGTCTAGGTTAAGGTTGAGGATCTGCTTGAGGTTGAGGTTGTGGTTGTGGTTTTGGTTATGGTTGAGGTTGTGGTTGATCGAGAATAAAGAATTGACTATTTGATGAAGGAATGTCATCATGAGGAAAGGATGGTAGATTGAATGAATTAAAAATGGCGTTTGAATAGTAGAACCAATCCAGATCAAAACCAACGTTGGAAACACTGGACTCTTGCCAATCAACGTAGAAAAATTCTTGCATAATTCTTGTTCGTTTGTTGTATACTTTATAAAACTTTTGAGTAAAATATTATCTGACAAAGTAACATTCATCAAACAGTACTCTAAACTTTGAATTTTCAGCTTGAGTATTCAACAATGTGCATGAACAACCAAAAGGACGAAAGAAGGCAATCTATGGCTTTTGCTTGTGAAAAAGTTCATATAGAGTCTTCATCTTGTCTTTCATGATTAAGACTATGTTTAAAATATAGGAAGCATAGTTGATTGTTTCTGCCCAAAAAATAATAGGTACTTTAGATGTCATGAGTATAGTATGGGCTTCTTCAATGAGAATACGATTCTTTCTTTCAGTAACACCGTTCTGCTGAGGTGTCCATGCAACGTTGAATTGTCTGAGAATCCCTTTACTTGCATAAGATGAATCAAAGATCTAGTTTCTAAACTTTGTTCCATTGTCACTTGTGATAGTCATAACCTTCTTGTTGTTGATGTTTTTTGTGGTCAGAATTAGCTTATGCAAAACCTCTGTTTCCCCTTTTGTGAGAGAAAGCTAACCCAAGATTATCTTAAATAATCATCTGTTACAACAAGGAAGTAAGATTTCTTAGCAATACTTTTCACACTTATGGGACCAAATAAATTAGAATGTAATAACTCAAGAGGTTTAGAAATGGAGCTTTCCAGTTTAAGCTTATGTAATTTCTTATGATGTTTTCCTTTAGCACAAGACATGCAT
This sequence comes from Flaveria trinervia, assembly GCA_025506515.1. Taxonomy (NCBI): domain Eukaryota; kingdom Viridiplantae; phylum Streptophyta; class Magnoliopsida; order Asterales; family Asteraceae; genus Flaveria; species Flaveria trinervia. The sequence continues at coordinate 53,246 of JACCIX010000899.1, forward strand.
TTTTTAGTTTTAGAAAAATCATTTTATAGTAATCCTCTAACAAGATTATTTTTAACTAATTTGTTAATATTATTAAAATTCACATGGCCTAAACATCCATGCACATAAAGGTCTAAAAATAGGAACCTTTTGATAGGAGACAAGTAATGGAGGAGGTTGATTCTTTGGATTTCATACGAAGCAAATATTTGTTGTTTTTCCTAGGAGCTCACATAATCGCCAAGTCATCTAGAACTAAGAATTCGTGCTTAAGAAAGAAACAATCATTATACTTAAAAAGCACAAGAATATTCTTATCAAAAATTTGTGAAATGCTTAGAAGATTGAAGGCCAATACAAACACGGAATTTACCTTCTCCAAGGTTAAAGACACCTTTGATACCTCACCTTGACCTATCATTTTACCTCCTTTGTTATCACCCGCAAAAGCAACATATCCTCCATTTATTATCCGATAGTTAGTAAGAAGGTCCTTCATCCGGTCATATGCCTGGAACATCCACTGTTAACGTGCCAAATGCTATTGATAGTCCTTCTCGAATGATCGTGGAAAATAAATTAGAGAAAATCATTTAAAAACTGGGACCCAAAACTTAACCGGCTTGATTCTTTGAGGAGATAAAGTTTTACAAAAGAAACTATCAAGAAAATGATTTATTTTATTTCCTAAAGATCTATTATCTATATTCCTATTTACAACCTTCGAGCAGTGCTTAATGAGATGATCATCTTTTCCATAATTGAAACAATGAGATTCTAAAACTTTTCTTTTATCCTTTTAAAATGGAACATGATCCATTATAATCTCTTCCTCACATTCAGACATAAGAGAATCAAAATCACTGTAGGTGGCATGCACTTTCTATGATTTGTTATCTAAGTCCAGTGATTTGTCAGGATTTATTTATTCTCTTATCTCTTGAATTTTACAATCATGTGAGGATGTTGTTTCACTTGGATTAAAAATTTGGATAGGAGTGAAAGTGGGTATGGGGAGAGATATGAATTTTTCAAAACTATTTGATTTCGAAGAATATTCATGGCCTTTACTGATAATACAAACTTGTTCATTAACACTTAAAACATCAACTCCATTTGATTCAAACATTCTAGAATAAGAACAACTTAAATTTAAACTACTCAAGCGACAATCTAAACTACTAAAAAATCATCTATAAAAGACTTTTTAAAATTAGAAGAACTAGAAATTCAACTTCTAAGACCTCTACTTCCTCCATAATCATAATCTTCCTAAATCTCTTTATGATTCACCCCTTCAAAACCTACAAACAAACTGTTAGTATCCATTTCAATTTAATCATTATAGGTTGAGGTGGAGGCATTAGAGAATAGCAAAAGGTTCTAGGAAGTGGATAAACATAAGTGGTTTCACCATAACCTAACCCTCTTTTAATTCTAGCTCCCCTTTGTTTGATATAGAGTTCCTCTTGCGTCATTCCAGAAATTTTCCATTTATCAATCTTTTTTTAAGTTTAATAGTATCAAATTTAGCCAAAGTTGCTCTCTCAGTCAAAATATTACTTGCACATTTCTTTGAAAAAGGTTCTTTTTAAATGGTCATTTTCTTTTAAAGCTTTATTTAATTTAACAAAATATTTTGCTTCATTCTTTTTGAGTTCCTCATTTAGTTTTTAGTTCCCTTCATTTTCCATTTATAGTTTGTTCACTTTATAAATGCCAAATAAGTGAATTTTACAATGAGATGAACACATATCTTGAATTACCTCATATGGAATCTCCATCACCTTCTTCTCAACAGCTAGGGCCTTTTCATAGTTCCAGACCCTTATGTCACCCTTCAACTCCACTTTCATCACAACTTTTGTGGCTTCATCCTTCTCCTCTCTTTCAAAATCATTCCTCATGTTGACTTTCACCTCACTCTCCTTCTTCTTATTAGCTTCACTTTTCTCCACCTTTCCATTTTAGCTTCCAGGGCATGATTGATTTCTTCTTTAGTTTCGGCTAACTCAGCACTCTAGCCAAAATTGGTTAGAAGCGGTGTTTCTTTCTTCTACTTGTTCTCTTCTTTATGACCAATTAGAATGACCCTGGTAACCCCTATTCCTGGTTAGGTGACAATGGAAGATGGACATTCTCTCTTGAAGTGCCCGGGCTATTTGCAGATAAAACATCAGAGCTTTGATTTGTCAAATCCAACTTTTTTATTCTAGGTTCCAAAATTCTTTCTTATTGTTCTCTCCACGTATCATCTTGCTCGTAGAGTGATCATAGCCATCTAAAATTAGAGATCAACTTATTTCAAATCATCAGGATTTACTTGATACATGTCTTTGTCAGTCATTCCTCTTCCCTTCAACTCACCAGCCACCAAAGCCTCAAAATTATGCACAAAAATGACCAAATAAAGCCATAATCCCTAATTGAATCTATAGGAGATTTGAATTTTTCGATGTAGATCCATTTCTGGTGGACTTGTCAGAAGTATCGGTCATCCCACTATAAGGTGATACGTGTGTTGGTAAAACTGAACTGGATGAAATAAGAGCAGCATTCTATGAGTAGGCTTGAGATAGAAGCATTGCTTGGATGTACACTCTCTATTTCAAACCTAACTTGAAAGACTTCAACTTTTGATTATATCCATGAACTTGAATTCCAAAAACCCCCCTTTCTTGCCTCAACATCCTCACTTGCAACCCATTATGGTGGTAAAGACTCCAAAAGCTTTGTCATTTGTTTATTGCTTGACAACTTCTCATCATAATTCTTCAAGGTACTTGTAACAGGTAGAAAATGGTTTGTAAGATTAGTGAGACTCTCATTCTTGTGTTCAACAAAAGAATTGCACTATTTTTCAGCTAAAGCATCTTATCTTTGACCAATTCTTCATTACCATCATTGAATTCACATAAAGCATCGTACAAGACCTTAGCATTTTTGTATTCACCAAATCTTTTGTAAATATCTTTTGACGGACACAAATTCAAAGCACCAAATGCCATTTGATCACAATCAATTAACTTGATATCTCTTTTTCAATATTTTGTTGGATATGCGATTTGAATAATCATATTGTCTTCTATTGAAGTAGGAACATGAGGTCATTTCATAATTGATTCCCATTGGGTGTGATCAAAGTAAAGGAAGAAAGCTTTTAAACACCTTTTCCAGCCATCAAAGTTATCACCATTGATTAACTTTGGGGGTCTGTTTGGTGCCACACTCTCAAGATCAGCAAGGGTAAGACTTGTCATCATTCAAATTTGAGTAGATCAAAAACCAATAGTTTTGCACAAGATTAACAGTTACTGGAGCAGTTTGGCTGTAGTTCGGCGGTAGTTTTGTGGTAGTTTTGGTAGCAGTTTCGCCCAAACTACTGAACTTCATTCAAGGATAAACGGAAAACAGTTTCACTAGAAAAAATTGACCAAGCTGATGAACTTTCGTTATAGATTTTCATGGGGATCGGAAGCACCAAAAATCTTTTGATTTGGGTAGTTTCGCACAATAGTATCGCATGAAGAATTTGAAAAACCTCTTTTTGCTAAAAATGACTAAAAGGATCGGGATCTAGTTTGATCAATTAGATTAAGATTTTCATCGGAATAGAACAAAAATTAGATGAAATTTAAGCAAGAATAATATGAATATTCAATCAAACAGTGACGGTTATAGAGAGAGACAACTTTCTACAAAGAGAATATTTTCATTCACGCACAAGCTTCGGCTACAAAGAAATTAGGTCAACATTCCTTTTATAAAGGAATGTCACATCAGCTCATGTCACTTGATAGTGACAACTAACTGATTTATATAAACAACTGAAAGTAGACTAAACTACTAAAGATGTCCATAACAACTAAGGACACCTTCACAAAAAGCTAAGTACAAGCTAAACTTACAACTACTGAAGTTATAACATCCGAAGTGTAAGAACTTCAGATATTTTACATGAAATAAAACTACTGATTACAAACTACTAAAAAGTAAACCATCACAACTACTGAAAAGAACTACTTCAGCTGTTGTGACAACTTCTGAGAACTTGGTCTTTAGACTTTGTCTTCAGTAGTTGTCTTCAGACTGTCTTCAGACTTTGTCTTCAACTGTTGTCTTCAGACTTTGTCTTCAGCTATTGTCTTCAGACTTTGTCTTCAGACTTTGTCTTCAGCTGTTGTCTTTAGACTTTGTCTTCAGACTTTGTCGTCAGACTTTGTCTTCAAACTTTGTCTTCAGCTGTTGTTGACCACTTCAGTTGTTATGATGTCTGTGGGACTTAAAGGATTTTCTGATCTGGCTCATTGGTTCTTTTGTCCAACAAACTCCCTGTTAGGATCAGTGATCTACGTTTGATTGATTAGAGAGTATAGCAGCAGAATTCTAACAATGAATTAGCCAAATCACAAGAACAAAAGATATTCAATGTAAGAACAAAACGTTATAGATAGAGAGAATTCTGTAGATGTATTTCATTCAATATTCGCTTTCGTGGTAACGGAATGTCACAATTACAATTAGGTCGAAACCTCTTATATAAGAGATGTGACGTCTGCTGATGTCACTTGATAGAGACATCTAACAGAATTTATCACAAACTACTGATAGTTAACACAACTACTGAAGATGTCAAACAGCTAACATCTTCTTACAAAAATGCTAAGTGTTAACTATTATTACCACTACTGAAAAGAAACTACTAAAACAATAACAACTGAAGAACATACTCTTCAGTTGTTTTACAAATATTGAAACAAGAAACTACTGAAAGGTAAACCATCACAACTACTGAAGAAGACCTCTTCAGCTGTTGTGACAACGTCTGATACTTTTGTCTTCAGCACTGTGTCTTCAGACTTGTCTTCAGCACTTGTGTCTTCAGACTTTGTCTTCAGCACTTGTGTCTTCAGACTTTGTCTTCAGCACTTGTGTCTTCAGACTTTGTCTTCAGCACTTGTGTCTTCAGACTTTGTCTTCAGCACTTGTGTCTTCAGACTTTGTCTTCAGCACTTGTGTCTTCAGCACTTGTGTCTTTAGACTGTCTTCAGACTTTGTGTATTCAGACATTGTAATCAGCTTTTGTCTTCAGCTGTTATGGTCTTGAGTAGTTGTTGTGATGTCTGTGGGACTTAAAGGTTTTTCTGATCCGGCTCATTGGTTCTTTTGGTCCAACAAACTCCCCCTGAACCAATGCAGCCAAAACCTTTAACTTTATTGAGGTCCCACTTATTGTTGGCAGAATGGTTGGTCTTTTTCCTTCTTGATCAGTTGAGAAGATGACCCATATAAGCACTGGCCTGGAAATGAGTCTCTGAAGATTTGGAGGTTATGGCCAAGATGTTGTCCCTGGTCCATGATTTTACTTCGATCAATGATCTCCCAAGGTATTTGCTGATAAATCTGATCATGATCTCAAGTCTCTCTCTATCCATAGTGCTCTAGCTGGCCCATCTTTGTTGGATCTCTTCGATCTCTAATCTTCTTATTTCAGAATCCAGCTTTTCAGTGTCGAAACCTTGCCTAAACAGCTGATCAATGATATTGTCCATTGATCTGCTGTGATCAGCATCAGCCTCTTTAACCATTTCGTTCAGGTTCTTCTCTTTCTCAGCACTCTTCTTTTTCTTGTATGTGACATGAAAATCTTTTGACTTCCATGTACTTTTTCAATTTCAGCTCCCTTCTCAATCACATTCTCCTTCTCTTTTTCGGCCTCATACACACAATCCTTCTCTTTTTCCACCTCTTTATCCTTCTCTTTCTCTCTCTCCTTCTCCATCCTCTTTCTTTTATCTTTCACTGTTGAACTCTCCCCCTTTTTGGGTGCATTGGTTTCAAGGGATTGAGTAGCAGAAAGTTGTTGGCGCAGTACATCCTCCACCAGGGGTTGTAAGACAGAAGAAAGTCTCTCATCAATAGTTTTAATAACCAATTCGGTTAACTGTGGTGTGATGAGAGATAGGGGATTTTGAGGGATAGCATCCATTTGCTCAGGGGGTTTAGTCTTGAGAAATGGTGCCAGAAACAGAGGCAGGTGGCTGAGAATTTTGTAGTGGCTGTGTGTTTAAGGGACCTTCAGAGGAAGGTGCCATCTGTTGGGTTGATTTGGTGGCACATGGTATTTCTCCCTAAGAGAGTTGGTCAAGTAGGTTTTGCAGCCTACTGACGTCTTCCTCAAGAATTGTGTTCTGGGCCAGAACATCATAAAAGAAGCCCAGGTCATCATCAGCAGATGCTGAATCACCTGACCTCCTGCTTGTAGCAGGATGTACATGCACTGGGTGTAGACCAGTTTTAGCATGTGCCCCTTTTTCTTGGAACTGGGGACTTCCAGCCTCAGGACTATGTCCTTCATCAGTTGTTGCCTCTGGTGAGGTCTTAGCTATGTTACCAGCCTCATTCTGATCATGTGCTGATTCAGAAGAGGTGGCAGCCTCACTAGATGTTCTAATCTCCATATCCACACCAGGAGATAGAACGTGTAAACCCCGGTGCTGTGGGTTGTCAGAAGCATGGTGATCCTCGTCCTCAATAGCTGTGGTTCTCCCCTTTTTTGGTGGTTGTTGGGGAGGAGGAGGGGCATGCAGCTGAGTCAGCACGTCTGCAATGATAATGGTTGGACTTTGGGGGGCGGTTGCATGGGGAGATGGGGTAAAAGCAGTGTGCACCTGGGGAGAATGGTGCTCTTCAATGGCAATCTCCTCAAATGAGGAAGATCCCAGATTTATGGGTACCCCTTCTGTGGTTGCTGCGGGCTCCTTTTTAGAGGAATCCTGAACGGCTGTGGTTGGGAGAGTCTCTGATACTACTGGGGGGTTTAAGCCAACAAGTATATCCTGCCTTGGTGGTACAGGAGCATCTTCAGGGGACTCATTTCCCTGAATAGCTTGTTGGGTTTGGATTTTGGCTTGGTGGGGACTCTGGATTTTGAGGTGGTGGCTGTGGGTTCCAGCTGCGTGGGTTTTCGCAGCTTGGCAGCCATTTTCAGTGATTTGTCAGAGTTGTGCCGGGAGTATACTTCCAGCAGTACAGCCATAGCAGGGACTCCCAGGCCAACAAGTCCCTCAGCTTGAAGCTGGTTTTAAATTATGGTCATTATGAACCGAGGATATAATATCCAACGGTTAGCAGTTTGTTTTTGGGCCATATCCTTGAGCTCTAAAAATAGTATTTCAGAAAAATTTAAAGGTTGTTGCTCAAGGATTGAGTACATTACCTGTTGCCACCTTGTGGACATTTGATCCCATGATGAAGTCTTGGAGGCAAGGCATACATTTACCATACGAAATATGAGACGTTCGGCATCCGGGAAATGTTTCTTCAGTATGGTAGATGCACTCAGGTTACCCTGGTATCCATGGTGGGCAAATGATTGATCTGTTGTGCCCTTGGATAACCAGTTGGGAAAGTGGCATCATCCAGATTAAGGGTTTGGCGAAGAGTGTCTGGAGTAATGACCACTTTTTGGCCATGGACAAACGATTGAAGAGACTCTGTGTCATTCTCCTCAGAGACCAGAGTGACGTTTGTCCAGAGTTGGTTAAGGGATTCGGCATATATGGTGGGATTTACCAGAAAAGCCGTTTTGTAGGGTGACTGAACCATTAAATCAATGGCCTTGTGAAACTTGGTCCATTATGGCGATTTGGTGAGATGTGCGACACAGTTGTGTCATGGTTTTAGTTGCATGGTCGCCATTGATGAAGAGAGGGTACAGAGTTTTTGAACGTTAGGTTTGAGAAGAGAAGATAAAAACTCTGGTGGGATAAGGTATTTAAAAGGTCGGGTTAGAAAACGACTGAAGGTTTTGGTGTGAGTCATCAGTTGTTGAAACTACTCATGACGTGGTATTAACCTTCAGAGGTTTAAAACGACTGACAGTGGTGGTGTTGTCATCAGGTGTTATAAAACAACTGAAGACTTGGTTTTGACCATCAGACGTTGAAACAGCTGAAGTCTTGGTGTTAACCATCAGTATTTATGAAAGTACTGAAGGTCGTGGTTTTGACTTCAGATGTTTGAAAACAACTGAAGACTTGGTTTTAGTCATCAGTAGTTGTGAAACTACTGAAAACATGGTTTTGTTGTCAGTTGTTGTAAACAGCTGATGACTTGGTGTTAGTCATCAATAGTTGTGAAACTACTCAAGACATGTTTTTGTCATCAGTTGTTTGTAAACAGCTCATGACTTGGTTTTAGTCACTAGTAGTTGTGAAACTACTGAAGACATGGTTTTGTCATCAGTTGTTTTAGAAACAGCAGTTGTAGAAACAACTGAAGAGAAATTACTCATCAGCTGTTTTCGTCAATTCTTAGCTTTTCAGCTGTTCATACTGTCCTCAACACTTACTCTTCAGCCTTTTTGGCTGTTTTTAGTTGTTTCATAGGACATTAGTACTTATCTGTTACTGATATCAGTAGTTATAACTACATCAGTAGTTGTAACTTGATCAGTTGTTTTAACAGAATCAGTACTATCTGTGATATGGTTACTAATGATCATCAGTATTTATTTACTGAGATCATCAGTAATTATCACTTATTCTAGCTGCAGCATACCAAGCCTTAACACTAGGTTTTTGGAAAGTTGAACTATCCAAAGGCTTAGTAAAAATGTCTGCAAGCTCATCAACACTAGGCGCAAACTTAGGATCAATCAGACCTTTTTCAAAATCTGATCGCTATATGTTTGGTCCTAGAGTGCTGGACAGGATTCTTGATAAAGCACAGAACTGAAGCACTATCCATTAATAATGGAGTCTTAGTCTCATGCAGAAGAACCCTGAATTTATCATAAGGAACTAGTTAGGTTTTGAAGCCCAAACCTTTTCGGTTTTGGGTCTGTTTTTATCAACAGATTTAACCATAACTTGTTTCTCATGATTAACAGCTGAAGAAGAAGATGTTGCTGAGATGGATTCCTTGGATTTGGACTTGGAATGCCTTCTCAGTGGTTTGATCACATTTGCATCCAGTTGGTTAATTCTCCCAACAAATGCTGAACCATCATAACAAGTTGTGTCTGATTTGTTGCCAAAGCTTTCAGCTCTTGTGACATATCAGTACTTGTGTTTGATGAGTTCCTGTGATCCACCATTTCCTTTTGAGCAACCTCAGCTGTTGCCTCTTTAACCCCCTCCTTTTTGGATTTCTTTATGGACTTAAGGGTTACAGGATTTGATGTTGCTGATACAAATGTGGCTTCAAACTCAGTTTTCATTTTAACCATTTTCTCTTTAATTTCCTCTTTATGTTTGAGTTTGGATCCTCTTTTGTACCAGCAATCATCTGTAAGATGATTGAACAAGCCACATACTTCACATGGTTTCTTCTTCATCTTATGTTGATCATCAACTAAAGAGGATGAAACTACTGAAGACTTTCTCTTCAGTGCTTTGAAAGCATTGTTTGCTTTCTTGACTTCCTCTTTAGTAGTCTTCAAACTCTTTCTACTGACAATTTTCTTCTTTTCAGTACTGACAGTAGTTGGAGTTTGAACTTCAGGTGTTAAATCTTGCTCTCCAGTCCTTTCAGGACTTTTAGAATTAACTCCTGAGTTGATCAACTCTTTGATCATGTGAGTGTCAGCAGTGGAACCATCAACATCAGCTGATAGGTTCTGAGAGGGCTTAGTGCTAACTTCTACTTCTGATGGTGCTGTATCAGAAAGTAGATCACATGATGAAATGGATTGGTTATTGCCATTATCACTCCTGACACACTTGACTGGAAGGGAGTACTGCTTTTCCATATACAACACAAAGTAGATGATGATTTGAACAGCCTCATCTTTTGAATGTAAGAATAAGGTCCATACAAATCTGGAATAATCATCCACAATTATGAGACAGTATTTTTTCTTTGCCATGCTCATCACTCTTACTGGGCGAAAAAGATCCATATGCAGTAATTGCAAGCAGGCAGTGGACTTTGGTTCTTCTATTAGAGGGAATGATACTTTGTGTTGCTTTCCTTTTAAACAAGCAGAACAATTGTCATCAAATTTGAACTCCTTTAATGGCAAACCTCTCACAAACCATGATGGATAAGCTGGTTCATGTTTTTAAGATTCACATGACCAAGCCTTCTGTGCCATAGTTCAGATTCTCGAGGAGAGGCCTTGGAGAACATATAGGGATGGCCTTTTAGATCAATTTTCTTTGATAAGTCTAAGGCATATACTCTTCCAATCCTGTTGGCCTTCAGGAGAGTATATTCATCCAATATCTTGTCAATCATTCTTAAAACATTGGAAGACAGAATCCGACAGTTCTGGCTGGCTGGTGAAAAGTGAAACATGCCCTTTATCACACATTTGACTAACACTCAACAAGTTGTACTTGAGATTCTTCACATGGTTAACATCATCAAATCTTATCTCACCATTTGACACAAAGCCTTTGCCGATGATGTAACCCTTAGCATCATTACGAAAAGACACAAATCCCTTCTTTCCTTGAGAGTAGTCATGAAGAAGAGAACTGCTCCCTATCATATGCGTAGATCCTCCACTGTCCACATACCAGATGCTTCTATGGCATGCTGAATAACCCTGCATTTGTCACAAGAAACTAGTTAGCTTTTGAGACCCAAACCATTTTGGTTTTGGGTCTGTTCTCATCAACAGATTATATACTAACTGATTTGTCATGATTAACAGCCTTTGAAGGTGGAGATCGTGCTGAAAAGGATTCCTTTGATTTTGGCTTAGTTTTTCTTTTCAGTGGTTTAATCACAGGTACATCTATTTGGTTAACTCTCCCCAACAGATGTTGAACCATAATAACAAGTTGTGTCTGATTAGTTGTTAAAACCTTTAGTTCAGCAAACACATCAGTACTTGTTTTTGATTGGTTCCTGTGACTCACCATGTCCTCCTTTTTGAAAGACACAGACTTAGTTTGGTGTTTTGATATTCCATGAGGAATACTTTCAGCTGTTTTATGATAAACCCTTTCCTTCTTTTTAGATTTTTGTATGAACTTTGGTTTATCAGTTTGAGATGTTTATAGTACAAACTTGGTTTCAAATTCATCCTTCATTTTATGAATTTTCTTTTTAATGATTTTATCTTTGTTGAATTTGGAACCTTTTTTGTACCAACATTCATCAGTGAGATGATTGAATGGACCACATATTTCACATGGCTTTTTCTTCATCTTCTGTTGTTCAACTGCTGAAGAAGATGAAACTACTGAAGGTGTGTTCTTCAGTACTTTCTTCCTCTCAGTACTTATGTTAAGTACTAAAGGATTTGTAACAACTAAAGATTTGTTCTTTAGAAGTTTTCTATCAGTGCTTTTGGATTTCCGATAGACTCTTCAGCAGTTGTCAAACCATATTTGTTTTCATTTAGTTTGAAATGCTCTTCAGGTGTTGTTACTTGCCCTTCAGTACTTTGAATACTTTGTGAGACAACACCTGAAGTGCTTAGTTTTTCTTTGATCATGTGTTTATCAGCAGTGAGACCATCAGCAGATTGATTAGCTGAGGTACTAATACTGACTTCATCCTCTAATTTTGGATTATCACTTGAGGATGAGACATATGATGATGTGGTTTGGGAATTGCTTTCACCTTCAGATTTTACTTCTATCTTGGGAGTAAAATCTGTAAGAGGTACAATGTGATTATACCCAACCCAAAACTTCACATTTGAAGCTGTTTGCTTGTTGAGAAGCATTTCAAACCCCTTGCAGGATCTTACCCAGCATTCACACTCTACTTGAGCAGCTGCAAGTGTTTCTTTGAGATTCTTATGAATCTCTAAAATGACCTGTACCTTTGCCTTTTCATCAGTCATTTGGCATTTTAATTTGTAAATCTCATCATCTTTTTCATTTAAGACAGACTCAAACTCAGCTTTTCTTTTGGAAATCACTTTCTCTAGGTAAAGATTTTGATTAATTAAAGCTACATTTGCTTCTCTAATTGAGACAAAAGTAGCTATGCATGACTCAAAACACAACTTGGCCTTAGTCTCAGAAGATACCTGTGGCACCCATGATGATGAAGCATTTGAGCATGAACTATCAGTCGACTCCTGGGCCATAAGAGCAAGATTTCTAAAAGGATTTTCACCACCATGTTGACCAGCACCATAAAACAATTGTTCAGGATAACCAGAAAGATCATCTGGTAAGCTACTCCAGTCAACAACTCTAGGTGTGAAAAAGCTTTGATGTGATTGAGATTGAGATTATTGATTTGATTGAGATGGTTGAGGCTCAGGTAGGGCATGTGGTTGTTGAGTTATGGGTACTGGAACCTGACTGGACTTAGGCATGTAAAAACAGGGATAAGGATATGGCATTGGACCTTGAGGGACAAAATATACAGGAGATGATTGAATTTGTGAATGATGACCAGAACTGGTAGAATGTTGCCCTTTGTTTTGTAAGTTATTGCATGGAAAGGTCACAAAGGGTGCAGAAGAGTTAGATCCAGATGATCTACACTCTCTTGCAAAATGTCCAAGTCTATGGCACTTGTGACACCTCAACTTGCTCTTGTCAAAACCAACTTTGGTTTTTCTAGAGAGACCAGGAAATTTTCTACCTGTCCTTTTGTAAAATTTTTGAGATCTGATATTGGCTCAAAATATCCATCTCTTCCAGATCATCAACAACAATTCCTTTCAAATCATCCATCAAAAAGCACAAATTATCACTACTACACCCTGAATTACTATCAACACCAACAAAAGCAGGATCTCCACTGTTTGAAGAGAAATCTATATGCTTATCATAAGAACTTTCTGATGCAGCATATTCTGACTCATGATCGACCAGAGCAATATTCCCTGGTACAAAATCATCAGTGAGCTTCCCAGATGAAGCCAGTTTCCTTTTCTGTTCTCTCTCTTTCAAATGTTAACAGTTTCCCATGAAGTTGGGTGAGAGATAGATTGTCCAGATTTGCACTGGAGCGTAGGACAATAGTATATGTGTCCCATCTATCAGGCAGGGATCTGAGGAATCTATTGTTCATCTGACTATTTGTATATTCATGTTTAACCATTTCCAGCTCAGATATCAAACAGGAAAATCGCTCAAACTGTTGAGTCAGTGACTCACCCTTTCTATGAGAGAATGTCTCATATTGCTGGGCAAGGATCTCTCTATTGTTTGCCAAGACCTCATCAGTTCCTCCAAATTGTTCTTTCAGAGCAACCCAGAGGTCATGAGCAGTTTCATGATGCATAAGTCCATAATAGATTTCATTAGGCAGTGCCATGGCCAGAATTCCATGGGCTTTAGCATCAATTTCAAACAGTTTCAGATCTTCATCTGAGTATTGCTCTTTCTTCTCGGAACCATCTCATTGGTTTCTGGATTACTCACCATAGGCTTTATATGGTCCATGAACCACAGATTTCCAATGACCTGAACTGTTGACAGACATGTGACGGAGCATTCGACGTTGCCATATGTTACACTCACTCCTAACAAGCATCAGAGGCTTTGTTGAGGAGCCAATATTGTGAGGATCATTGATTGATGTAGCCATTTTCACCGATTCAAACAGGTTCAATGAAATTTTAACAGATCTAGCTCAAAAACTCAACAACTCAGTTTGAAACAAGACGAATCTCAAATTAATTCACCAGAAGCAACAGAAAATCAAACTCTATAACCAATTCTTGCAAATTTGCTAATTTGATCAAACTTAGATATCAAAAGAGCAGTTTCAATGATCAATTGTTAAATTGATCAATGATTAATCTTGCTCTGATACCATTTGAAAGGATCGGGATCTAGTTTGATCAATTAGATTAAGATTTGCAGCAGAGTAGAACAAGAATTAGACGAAATTTAAGCAAGAATAATATGAATATTCAATCAAACAGTGACGGTTACAGAGAGAGACAGTTTTCTGCAAAGAGAATATTTTCATTCACGCACAAGCTTCGGCTACAAAGAAATTAGGTCAACATTCCTTTTATAAAGGAATGTGACATCAGCTGATGTCACTTGATAGTGACAGCTAACTGATTTATACAAACAACTGAAAGTAGACTAAACTACTGAAGATGTCCACAACAACTGAGGACACCTTCAAAAAAAGCTAAGTACAAGCTAAAATTACAACTACTGAAGTTACAATATCTGAAGTGTAAGAACTTCAGATGTTTTACATAAAATAAAACTACTGATTACAAACTACTAAAAAGTAAACCATCACAACTACTGAAAAGAACTACTTCAGCTGTTGTGACAACTTTTGAGAACTTGGTCTTCAGACTTTGTCTTTAGCAGTTGTCTTTAGCAGTTGTCTTCAGACTTTGTCTTCAGACTTTGTCTTCAGCTGTTGTCTTCAGACTTTGTCTTCAGCTGTTGTAGACCACTTGAGTTGTTATGATGTCTGTGGGACTTAAAGGTTTTTTTGATCTGGCTCATTGGTTTTTTTGGTCCAACAATGACCCAAAAACACCAAAACTCACTTATTGCACAACCAATTTTGAATTTAATGATTCCATAAGTTTCCTAAACACACACCACATCTTTTTCAATTGATTCCACGTATAACAAATATAAAATATATCCAAAAAGATTGACAAGATGAACATGTCAAAATCTAACAAAAAAGACAAACAATCAAGAGCGCAATGACTCTCATACCATAATATGGTCAATTTGATAGTTTAAATGTGCTTTTGATGATAATTTAACACACCAGAATCATTAATTTATCACTATCCTAATAACTTATGGACCAAGTAATGATACAAAATTGAACAAAAATCAAGCACAACACATTTGCAATAAGATTTTATAAGATGATGATAAACAATGCTAAAAAATAACAATAGTAAGCTCCTAGCAAACCACAATACACAAAGAACTCAATAAGAAATTTCAATAAGGTTCCAAGAGTTAAAAAATGAAAATAAACAAACATATATATACACAGGACCTAGTTTCGCATTGAGCAAAACTATCATGCACTATGACGTGTGAAACAGGCAGGCGAAACTACAGTTTTGCATGTAGTCCACATGTCGTAGAATACAAAACTTAACTAAACTAAACTAGATCCTATTATAATAATAACTAAGCTATAACTAATCTATAACTAAGCAATAACTAATGGAAAGATTAATACCACCCCATACTTTGATCATCAACTTGTTTTTGCTTGGAGTTGAAAGTGATCTTGATCTCTTGGGGTTTCTTTGATTTTATTTTGGTTACCTTGATCAAGTAATCCTAGAAGACTTGGTTATCCTTGGTTCTTTCTTCTCTCTATGAGCATAGTGACCCTTTTTAGGATGATCCTTCTCACTCACTACAGATTCATCTTTCACTATCTCCTCTTCATCTTCGTTCTCTTCTGTGATAGGGTCTATGAGGGCAGCTCATCTTTACAAGTTTCACACCTTAGAGATCTTACAAATAATAATATATATGGAGGAGCTATCTCACTTAACCTAATCTATGCTTGTTCTGATAAAAAATATTTGCATGCATGGACGAAGATATGATGTTCTTGAAGGTTTTTTCATGAAGAACACACTTTTCTGCCTGGCTTTGAGGATCACAAGCTCAGCCTGGCATTTAGTTAACTTGATAATAAGACCATTGATTTGAATATTATAATTTATGTGCTAATGCTTAAGAGTTAAAATTGTTTTCTTTAAATAATCTATTTTAAGTTTATACTCATGAGTGAGAATAGCCATTTGCTTAATTATCTCCATATAATCCATTGAATCTGGATGGATATAATCCAAGTCTTCATGAGTGAAGAGAAAGTTGCCACAACTTTCATCAGCAGACAAAAAGGCTTGAGATGAGCTTGTCTTTTGGAATGTGCCTTCTTGGATGTACCTCTCCCTTGGTGTCTCAGGGAAGGTGATGAAATGGCCTTTTTGTGAGTTTTCAAGGTAGTAGATAAGATGATATTGTGGTTCTCTACTATCTATTTTAACTAGATAGAGGGCTGAACTCTGTTGATTACTGGAAGAGCTATTTGATGTATTCTACATGTTCATCTTCATCTAATAGCTAGTAAAGATACCATACAACTTTATGAGAGTCATGGTTGATAGGTTTTTAGTTCTCTTAATGGCCATACACTAGTGAGTACATTTTCTGGAAAGAGAGAACACAAACTTCCTTACAATGTCCATATTCTCAAGCTTAACTCCAACATCTGTGAGAGTATCTACATCTCAACATACCTAAAATAATGTTGAGTCATAGTTTCACCTTACTTTCAGGCAAAGTTCTCAAATTGCTACTTCATGAGGTCTTTCTTGTTATTTAGCTTCATCATAACCCTTAAACATAAGCTTAAGTGCATCCCAAAGATGCTTTTAGAACTTTTGCACTTCTTGAAGCCTCTTTATATTGAGTTTGGTTGAGTAGTTTCCAATCTTCCTCATAATAGTTAGCCATTTCATTAGGAATCATCCCACCTCGAGCAGTGGCTAAAGAGGTGCTTAGATTCGAAAACATATCACCATATCCTAATGTCTTGATACTTGATGAACCCTTCCATACATTGGTAATAAGTATCAAAGTCATCAGGACTGATGAGTGGAGATTTTGTCATGATATGGGTTTCCATATCAACTTTGGTGAGAGCTGCTATTTGAGCTAGTAAGTGTTTTGTGAAACTAAAGAGATCTAAGATAGTGAGATCTTAAAAACAAGAGCCTTAAATGCTCTGATACTAATTGCAGGACCGGCGATGGGGTGAATATAACAGTTTCATAATGTTTGGAGAGACTTAGAACACTTAACAAATCAATAGACAACCAGCTTAAAGTGAAATAAAGAACACAAGTAAAGAACAAGAATAAAATATTATGGTTTTCAAGAATGTGGTATATTTCTCTCAATTTATCATTATAAA
Organism: Flaveria trinervia; assembly: GCA_025506515.1. Classification (NCBI taxonomy): domain Eukaryota; kingdom Viridiplantae; phylum Streptophyta; class Magnoliopsida; order Asterales; family Asteraceae; genus Flaveria; species Flaveria trinervia. Next base: position 70,088 of record JACCIX010000899.1, read on the forward strand.
GTGTTACAGAGCTTAATTCTAATGAAAAGTACTTGATATACTTTATACTACATCCTATAGCTGGATATACTTTAAAGGCCTGCTAGAAACATTAAATCTAGACAACAAGATTGATGTAAAGTGAAAAGGTAGATGGCCTTTTAACTAGTGACTATGACATTCCATAACTCACGTTCTTATCTAATACAAAAAGGATAAAGTTACAAAAGTAAAAAGTTATTTATTTTAAGACCTTAATCCGCAGTTGACAAAAGTATAAACTTTTTACCAACTCATATAAGTTGGTGAGCCTTCATAGATAGAAATGAAAAGTGGTCCCACTTTTTTCATAGACGATGACTTCCTTTATTATAATAATTGGAGTGTCACATAGCGTTTTTTTTAATAATTGGAATGCATAATCTTGATTTGTTATCTAGTCAAACTTGACATTATTTTTGAGTGAAAGTGGTTAATGGTTGGGAAATTTTCGAGAAATTCTCAAAGAATTACCATTCAAAAATTATCAAAGAATTACCAGTGTTATCCCACTAAACCCAAAAATTGTCAATCTTCTTTGGGTTTCTTGCGTATTTCCCACCGTTTGACTGCTTCAATATTACATAGATCCACATGCATGCCCTCCTCATTATTACATGGGCAAGAAAATGTACTTCTCTTAACCAAAACTCACACTTAGAGAGTTTAGAATATAGTTTCCTTTGCAAGTAACTCAAGTACGGATTTCAAAAGTATCTCACATGATCCTCCTTACTCCATGAATACATCAAGATGATGTTGATAAATACAATCATGAACATATCTTGGTACGGCTTGCATAATCTATTCATCGGGTCCATGAACACAGCTGGTTCATTTGTCAAACATAAAGCATTACTAAGAATTCATAGTGTTCATATTGACTGTGAAAGCCTATCTTAGGTATGTCATCTTCTTGAATTCTCAGTTGATGGTACACAAACTTAAGATCAATTTTTGAAAAGTATGTCGCACCCTTAAATTGATCAAATAGGTCATCGAATTTAGGTAACGAATACCTGTTTATTATAGTGAGTTTATTTAACGCCTTAGAATTATTGCATATTCTGAAGGACCCGTCTTTTTTCTTGACGAACAAGACCAGCTCCCTAAGCCGAGAAACTTGGTCAGACGAAGCCTTGTCTAGTAGTTCTTGTAACTAGCTAGACCACTCTTGCATTTCGGAGGGTGCTAGTCTGTGGGGCGATTTCGCCACCGGTACAAATCAAGGTATCAAGTTTATTTGTAACTCAACTTGTGGAGTAGAAAGTGATCCTGGCACCTCCTTGGGAAACACTTTCAGGTGTTCCCTCCCAATTGGAATATCTTGGATTCTTTTCTCCTTTGGTTTCCTTTCTACCATATTACTTGGGAACGCGTGGCACTATTCCTTAGGTAGTTCGGTTCTTGAATACATGTGAATTGATTCCTAGTTTTCTTCCAGACATCTCTCCGTGTATGTAAGGACTTCGCCATTGGGTAGTGGAATACGTATGGTCTTTTCATGATAGATAATTTCCGCTTGGTTTTTGGATAGCCAATCCATTCCTACGATGACATCAGAGATTCTAAGATCGATCAGAAGGTGATCTATTTTGAAGACTTGGTCATTTAGGTTTAGTAGGCAACCCTGAATAATATTATTGACTTTAATCGACTTTCCATTGGCTAGTTCTATGATATAAGGTGCAGTTAAACTATTAGACTCTAGGCCAATTAGGGATTCGAATTTTGTTGACATAAATGACCCATTAGCATCTGAATCAAACAAACAAGAGGGATAGTGATTATCAAGCAGGAACATACCCGTCACAACATTCGGGTCATAGTGTGCTTTGATATTTCCAAGCATAAATGTCCATCCTCTAACTAGGTTAGCTTGGTTTTCATTTAGCTTTAGGCACGCATTACGGAAATGATCAGCACTTCAACCTTTAAAGCAAGCCCTGGATTGTTGTTGCGGTTGTTGTTGTTATTGTTATTTGGGTTCTGACGGTTGTTATTGGCTTGGAGGTTCTGATTGTTTTTATGGAGTAGGGGATCATAGAGGTTGTTGTTGTCGTTTTGATAAGACTTGGTAAAAAACCCTTGTTGTTGCCATTTTTCACAGATAGGGCAAGGACCCTGATGATGGAAACATCATTTGTCGCTCTTAGGGTTAGTGTTGGTGTATCCACCTTTGGTGAAGGTAGGGCAATAGTGTTTGTGTTGGGAGTAGTTGTGGTTGCTGCGAAGTGTTTGATGGTTTGGTGCTTCTTGTTTGCACCCTTATCAGACTTCCTTTTTCCTAAGTTTTTAGTGACCTTTATTTTATCACCAGAAACTCCTTTTGGTAATGATTCCAGATCTCAATATTTTGTTAGTTAGTATTCCTTACAATAGGATGACATCTTGGAGTGTGGGATGGTCCTTGGTGCAGACATAAATACGAATTTGGGGTGTGAGGCCCCGAATGTAATGAACAACCATCTTGGATTCTGGAGTGAACAAATGAGATACCAATCACGCTAGCTCATGAAATTGATTAGTGTAGTTTGCATGCTCAGCTCCATGCATGTTTAAGTTCCATCGTTCAAATTCTACCTTCTACATTTCATTTTTGAGGCAATATTCCTTCATGAGTAGTGCCTTCAACTTATCCCAAGACATATTTTTGGCATTCTCTCTTCTTCAGGCTTGGACTTGCGTTTTCCACCGGGTCAAGGCCTTTCCTTGAAAAGAACACACAACATAGCAAACATTGCATTCAACCTTGCGATTGCTGATATAGAGAACAACTTCCATTTTTAAATCCAGCGCATAACCCCTATTGCACCTTCATTTCCATTGAAATCCTTTGGCTTGCATGACATTAAGGTCTTATATGAACAACCTTTCTTTCACGTACCTTATTGGTGTTATCTTCGCTAGCTCCACCATTGCCATTTTCATTTCCACCATGGTCACCATTAGTATTGCTTCCATTCCCGTTTCCACCATTTCTGTAATTTCCACTTCCATTTCCTCTATTACCACTACTAGAATTTAGATGGTTGTCGCTTACTTGAGCGATCATGGATTGCATTGTGACGACTAGTGGTTGTGTGAAAATTTCAGCTATGTTTGGTTCGATTGATCATCTAGGCAATATTTTCTAAATACATGTAAATTATTGCATTATGTGAGAGAGATATAGTTATATTAGAATTGTAACACCCGGTTATTTTAAAGACAAAGAAAGAATGAATAAGTGAAGAAAAATAAGGAAAATAAATAAAACCCAAGTCTAGGGGTAAAAAGTGTCCAAAAGGACAAAATGTTTGAAAAGTTGGTGATAAAGATGGCATGGCTGCCCATCACCCTTTCTACACATAAAACTTTTGGATTTTTAGAGAGAAAAAGTAGCAGGAAGCAGAGAACTCTTGGGTTTGAAGAGAAACAAGAAGAAAAAGTGCGAATTCAAGGTAAGAATTCATGTTTTTATAGTGTTCTTAATCGGTTATGTCCTCGGGTCTATGCTTATGTGTGTTTATATGTGTTCGGGTATGTTTTAGTGGGTTTCTAGGCGGTTGAATTCAATTTGCAAATGAGTTTGGACGAAGCCATATTCAAGAGCTGGAAAGGTGAGTTCTAGGACCCCTCTTTTACCTGTTTTAACTGATTATGGGGCTGGAAATGCATGAATGTATGTTTTCATTAAACTGGGTTTTGGACCCGTATGTTTCATTTGGTGTATGTTGAATGTATGATCATGGTCATGCTTGGTAATGTATGATGACGTTTCTAAGACTTAGGATGTATGATTTAAGCTTAGAACATGATGAATGGTGATTTGAAAGTGAAATATGATGTTTAAGGCTCATATGTTAAGTTTTAGAATCTGCATGAGTGTTGAAAAGTCAATGCGGATGAGTAATGGGAAGAAATGCGGATGAACAGTTAATGTGGATGAGTATTAACTGCTAAGTAAGTCAATGCGGATGAACAGTTAATGCGGATGAGTATTAACTGCTAAGTAAGTCAATGCGGACGAGCATTGACTAAGTATGACAAATGCGTATGAAGGTTAATGCGAATGAAAGTCAATGCAGATGGATATTGACTAAGTCTGGGAAATGCGGATGAGTAAGGCCAATGCGGATGAACAAATTCGGGTGAAGTAAGACAAATGCAAATGAGTAAGGCTAATGCGGATGAACAAATGCGGGTGAAGTAAGATAAATGCGGACGAACTATACTAAATGCGGATGAACACTTAGACTTTTTCTGACTTTCTGAGAAAAAGACGAATATAGGCTTTGACTTGAGATGTTCCCGGGGATTCATGTAAGTTGACTTTTGAGGTCATAGATGTTATGATGGGCATGTATGATGTATGTTTGATGCTTATGCATGATGGTATGTACGATGTATGCTATGTATGTATGATGCCCTGTATGATGATGATGACTGTGTATGATGATGTTCCATATTATGTATGTTTATCTTTCCCGTGACTTTATATTGAATGTTAATGAATGAAATGAAAGTAATATGTAACGTAAAGTGAAAGATAAAGAAAAGAGGAACATGAAGTAAGAATGCATGCATTAATGAAAGATGAAAGTAAAGAAAGTATTGCAAGCATAGTATGTCGGGACACGCCATTAAAAGGTGTAAGCCCAACGGTGTGCGGGTTCGCTACCTTGGAGGATGCACATCGGGGTCTTTCATTGTGATTAACCATTTGAATAGCCCCATTGCTGCATACCCTAGGTATTGGGATCATTTGTCCAGTACCAGGAATAGCTGGTATTGCATATAGCAGTGGTACACCTAAACTCTACCCTAGGTACTATGATCAGAGGTGCGATGCACCGTTATAGCTGGTCTATGATAGACCTAGGTCTAGTACCAGGATATAACTAGGTAAAGTTTATGGTTGAAGGAAAAGAAAGAAGTAATGATGAAAGATTGAAAGCATGAAAGATTAAAGAAGGTAATAATGATATTATCTGTGTACGTATGTTGTCTGATCACATGAAAGTAAAGAACTGTTGGGTTTGTTGACCAAATCAAAGTAGTTTAACCTTCTAAACTATGAAAACACAGCGGAATATAACCTTAAAATATATTTGTAATCTGAAAATTAAGGCTCATATCATAACTACAAAAAACCCAAGAACATAAGGATCATTTATATGTGAATGGACTAGCTATCAAAAAGAAATAACAACCAAAATAAGACATACAAACACCTTTGTAGAGCTGCTGAAAAATGTGGTGTAGGAAGAAGAAAATGATGTTGTTAAGCAGCCAAAACACCAAGGAAAGGTGTCCTCAAGCTTCCATACCCACAAGCATCAAGCAAAGACCACTCTTGCTAGGATTTGTACACCAAAATCTCAAAGAACAAGCTGCTGGAACACTTCCAGCCGAGAATCCATCATGAAAATGGAGAGAATATGTTCTTTTGTTCTTGCATGTGTGAGAGAGAATGAGAGGTAGAGTGTGTGGCTAGTTAATGTGTGAGACAATACCAAGAAACAAAAGGCACAAAGCCCTCTAAAGGGGCGGCCGAAATTTGTGTTTCAAATGAGGTTCCCCCCAAAATGATATTTACCATTATTATTAACTAGTCATCTAGATAAGTTATATAACTAACCCTTTAATTATCTAACTCATACACACTTTATTACTTGATGTCATTTAACCATTTAAATAACATTCCAAATAATACCCATGAACAAAATGTCATATAAAGTTGTTCCATCTCAAATGCAACTTTTATTTATTAGCATGATCATATCATCAATTAATATTAGTTGGTGTTTCTAAGCTTGTTATTGGGTATGACCCGACTTGGATCATAACGTACTAACGACATCAATATTCGATGTGTCTTGGGCATAAAGAATCCAACAATCTCCTACTTGCACAAGATTCATAGAAGATTGATGCAAGCAGTAAATACCGCCTAACAACGGTTTACTACCCTTAATATGCATGATTGAAAGCCATTCAATAACATCATCCCCTTCAAGTATCCAACTTCAAAATGTTTTAGGTGAATCAATCATCTATCCTTTTGTTACAGATGTCATGTTAATCCAAGGACATAGAATGATCATTCCTTGTTGATTTAACTTAATCAAGCCTTAGACATCTTGCTCTCAACGAATAAGAGGAACAAATTCCATCTTCACTACATACGTTTTTCACAATCACCTCGTGTCACACCTGATCATAGCCTTATGTACTACCCATTATTTCAGAGCAGTGAAGAACTAGCTCAAGGTATAACATTTGGTGAATATCAAAACCCAATATGTATCTCAGGTCAGAGGATACCAAATGATATTCGCCTTTAGTCAAATTTTGCTTATGATCAATCTAGAAGATTCCATGTAGTAAAATTGAGATGCGGGTCAGTCCCATATTTGTATCCCACAAATATGTATGAACTTTGACAACAACCAATTGCTCTATATTCATTCCTTATGAATATCCACCAATCCATGTTCATAATAGTCTTATGTTCATATTTGCTCCCACAAACATGACCGACTACGGACATTTAGAATAATAAACATATTCATAGATGTATACATGCTAAAATGAATATAACTCAAAATATCACAAGTATATAAAGAGTTAAATATTACATTGTTTCAAACTTTTAATACTAAACAGATCAATTCTAGTCACTAGAATATCGAAGACCTAAGGCACAAGCATGACTTTCATGCATTGCCCTCTCGAGTAGCTTCATGAGTGGATGCGTAATGTTTTGATCGGTGTGTACTTTACGCATACATATTTTTCCCTTTTCAACTTTATTCCTTATGTAGTTGAATTTCTGCTCAATGTGCCTAGCCTTTTGAAGTGCACAAGTACCTTGATTTATGCAATGATACCCTCGTTATCATAAAAGGATTTCTAGGGGGTCTTGAATGGTAGAGACCACCCTAGGTCGGCAATAAATTTCTTTATCCATGCAGCTTCCTGAGTTGAAAATGATGCGGCTATGTATTCAGATTTTGTAGTGGATAATGCTACTCCATTCATATGAAGATATACCCCAATTGTGATCGAGAATCATCTCGAACGGTTGGAAACTCGCATCTGTGTAACCCTTTACAACGAGTTCATCTTTATTAGATCCATATATTAGAAACATTTCCTTAGTCCTCCTAAGGTATTTCAATATACTTTTAATAGCTATCCAATGGCTATTACCTGGATTCTACTAATATCTGCTTGTCATGCTTAACGCGCATGACACGTCCAGTCTAGTGCATATCATAGCATACATGATGGATCCTATAGCTGACGCATATGGGATGTCCTTCATTCGATCTTGCTCATCCTTTGAGCTTGGACACTGAGATGTACTTAATATTGTCCCTCTTTGAATAGGTACCATACCTTTCTCAGAGTTTTCCATGTTGAACCTCTTCAAGACTTTATCAATATATGCACTTCGGTTTAAACCTATCAACCGCCTCGATCTATCCCTATAAATCTTTATTCCAAAATATAGGCGGCTTCACCGAGATTTTTATGGAAAAACAACTTCCAAGCCAGGTTTCAACACCTTCCATGGTTGGAATATCATTTCCGAAAGGTAGTATGTCATCACATACAATACTAAGAAAGTTATTATGCTCCCACTAGCCTTCTTATATACACAAGCCTCGTCAGCATTCTTGATGAAACCAAAATTCTTGATCTCTACATCAAAACGTTGATGCCAACTTCTCGATGCTTGTTTCAATCCATAGATTGACCTCTTTAACTTGCATACTTTATTAGGATGTTGTGGAGCGACAAAACCACCAAGCTGAACCATATGGACAGTCTCTTCGAGATGTCCGTTAAGAAAGGCGGTGTTAACATCCATTTGCCAAATCTCATAGTCATAATATGCAAGTATGGCAAATAATATCCTAATTGACTTTAGCATTGCCACAGATGAGAAAGTTTCATCATAATCAACCCTTTGAGTTGAGTGAAACCTTTTGCTACAAGTCTTGCTTTGTAAGTATCCAAGTTTCCATGTATATCCATTTCTTCTTGAAACCCACTTGCATCCAACCGGTTTGGAGTTAAGTGGAGGGTCAACCAATTCCTAAACTTGATTGTCATACATGGATTGCATCTCAACGTTCATGGTTTCCAGCCATTTGTCACAATCCGAATTGGACATTGCTTCATGGTATGTAGTTGGCTAATTGGACTCAACCACATAGCATCCATTCATGAAAAATCCATATCTTTCAGGTGGAATGCTAACTCTACCAGATCTACGAACGTTTTGTGTGTATTGATCAACCTCTTGATCATCATCAACAACCTCTTGTTGATTGCTAGTGTTTACCAAATGTGTATCGGCTTGTGGATCTTGATCCTCATCAAATTGCATTGTTCTATACATTATTCCTTCCATAAGAAACTTAGCTTCCAAGAACTCAGCCTTTCGAGCAATAAATACTTTTTGCTCTGTTGGATCAAAGAAGTAGTATCCTATACAGTCTTTGGGATATCCAACAAATATACACCTAGTAGATCGATGCGAAACCCCAAAATGATAGAGGTAGTGAGCTTGTAGCCATCATAGATCAAACCATATCCAATAGGGTTCGATTTCTCCTTTTAGACACACCATTATGTTGTGAGACGATCCCACAACTTCTTAGATGGTACTGAAAAGCAATACTGAGGTATTCACCTCCTCTATCTGAACGAAGAACTTTGATAGTTTTATTGTGTTGATTTTCTACTTCATTCTTGAAGATTTTGAACATTTCAAAAGCTTCATGTTTGTGTGTCATCAAGTACACATAACCATAGCGACTATAATCGTCGGTAAAGGTAATGAAGTATCTTTCCCCATTTCTAGTCATTCTCATAAAAGGACCACATACATCCAAATGTGCGATTCCCAATAAGTCTTTTGCCCTCACGTTAGTAACACTAAAGGGTGACTTGGTCATCTAACCCGGTAAACAAGATTCACATTTATCAAATGAAACATTTTCATTTTGTTTTCAAAACACCATTCTTTGAGGTGTTTGAATCCGATTCTTGTTTATGTGACCAAGACGACAACGCCAAAGATAAGAATCACTTAAACCCATTTTAAGTTTCTTGGTGCTTGTTTGGTATAGTGAGCTATTATAGGATGAATCATTATGAACCACTTCATAGATTCCATTATAAGGCATAGCCTTGAAATAAAATACATCATCCATACAAACATAAATACCTTTTAAACTATGAAAATGCAGCGGAATATAACCTTAAATTTATCATTTGTAATCTGAAAATTAAGGCTCATATCATAACTACAACAAACCCAAGAACATAAGGATCATTTATATGTGAATGGACTAGCTATCAACAAGAAATAAAAACCAAAATAAGACATACAACACCTTTGTAGAGCTGCTGAAAAACGTGGTGTAGGAAGAAGAAAATGATGTTGTTGAACAGCCAAAACACCTAGGAAAGGTGTCCTCAAGCTTCCTACCCACAAGCATCAAGCAAAGACCACTCTTGCTAGGATTTGTACACTAAAAGCTCAAAGAACAAGCTGCTGGAACACTTCCAGCCAAGAATCCTTCATGAAAATGGAGAGAATATGTTCTTTTGTTCTTGCATGTGTAAGAGAGAATGAGAGGTAGAGTGTGTGGCTAGTAATGCATGAGACAATACCAAGAAACAAAAGGCACAAAGCCCTCTAAACGGGCGGCTGAAATTTGTGTTTCAAATGGGGTTCCCCCAAAATGATATTTACCATTTTTATGAACTAGTCATCTAGATAAGTTATATAACTAACCCTTTAATTATATAACTCATACACACTTTTATTACTTGATGTCATTTAACCAATTTAAATAACATTCCAAATAATACCCATGAACAAAATGTCATATTAAGTTGTTCCATCTCAAATGCAACTTATTTAAAAACCCCAATTTCTAAATTGGTGTAATTATTTAATTGCATGATCATATCATCAATTAAATATTAATTGTTGTTTGCTAAGCTTGTTATTGGATATGACCCGACATGGATCGTAACATACTAACCACATCAATATTCTATGTGTCTTGGGCATAAAGAATCCAATAAGAACGGTTTTAACGAAAGAAAAAGTATGTTTTATTTTATAAAACTAGAACTCACTCAGCAATGCTGACTTTGATGTGTTTCCAGTTGGCAGGTAGTGATTGCTGAGGATGGCACGAGGTGGCTACTCAACTCTTTTGGGATGGCATCCATTTGTTTAATGCTTTTGTGATGTAATGCAACAATGTATTTTACAACTGGTAACGATGTATTATTTTGCAAAACTCTTTAATAATGAAAGAATGAGATGTTATTTTTGAATGTTCTGCTGCAATATATATGTAAGAGAAATGAAAATTCATGTTTTATGTGCAATGATTTACCAGCTGTAAGTGTCCCAGGAACGGGGCCTTACAAGTTGGTACCAGAGCCAAAGTTTAAGTGAAACAGGTAAATTTTCAAAATAAACCTAAACTTAAACGGAGAATAGGACGGAAAGGGAAGGGATGCCAATCTGAGTAGCTGCATGCCATCGGGTATTTTCTTCATGTTAACCAGTATTACGTGCATATGTTATGTGGTTTTGTGTTGTTGGTAGAATTAGATACTGATGTGGTCAGGATAGGTAATGCTTGGGGTATGAAGAGTAAAGTAAATGGCTAATCATGACTGGCCACTGTAATTAGGGACTTACTATACTTGCATAAATAGAGCTATTTCCTTGAATGACCGTGTTGGTGTTCGAATCATTCAGCGTGTGTGTGTGAGGATGGCCGTGGTAGATCATCTAAAGTGTCACGTGGTGGAGGTCGTGGTGCTGAACCATGGGTTACAAGAGGAAGTGCATCAAGTCATGTAGACGACCCTACCGTCTATGGTGACCGAAGTGATAAAGGCAATTAGAGAGGGGGAAAGAAAGGAAAGGAGTAGATCTTCGGGCGAAAGAAGATAGCCCGAGACTGAGACGGCTCCATTTGATGACGAAGAAGAAGAGGAAGAAGAAGAGCCTGTGCAGGAGGCGGCACGAGGCTATAACTATGGGGCATTTCAACGGTGTAAACCCCCTACTTTCGATGGTAATGGCACTGCTACTGCTGCTAACCAATGGGTGAGAGAAATAGAAGCTATTTTAAATATCAGTGAGTGCCGGGAGGATCAAAAGGTGGAGTTCGCTGCCCATTCTTTTGTGGACTCGGCTCTGTGCTGGTGGGACAATATAGTCCAAGCCGAGGGTAGTTGGGCAATTGGGAGGATGAGATGGTCTGAGCTGAAGAAGTTGGTGATTGAGGAGTTTTGCCCTTATAGAGAAATGGATAGAGTTGAGAGATAATTCCTACAACTAGAGGCGAGAATGATGACGCACCAATAGTACACCACCAAGTTCAAGGAGATGGCACGTCTGGTGCTGGATCAGGTGACACCTCTATCACAGAAGATTAAGAGGTACATTCAGGGTTTGCCAGCAGACATTCGCAGGCATATGATCACCGCCCGACCGAACATGTTTAGGTCGGCGGTGGATTTGGTACGGAGGTTATATGATGAGAGGGCTGTAGTGGTGGTGGCTAAAGGTAGCAGGAAGGGTGGAGGTCATCGAAACTGGAATGGGAAGAGGTTTGGTCGGGGTAATGCCTCGATAGTTAACAAGAAGGCACGGGTGGATGACCGCCGTGTGGCCACATTGAGTGCGGGGTCAAAAAGGTGTGGTAAGTGTGGAAGGGAGCATGCGGGAGAATGTAGGTTAGGATTTAACGAATGCTTTAAATGTGGGAAAATGGGGCATATAGCCAAGGACTGTCGTACGGTCCGATGCTTTAACTGTAGAGAAGGTCATATGAGTAGGATTGTAAGAACCAAGGGTCAAAGGTTCTGGAGCGAAGAAGACGAGAGGTGAAGGACCGAGGGCGAGCGCCAAGGCATTCACTATGACACAGGAGGAAGCTAGGACGGACCCTGATGTTATGTTCGGTACCTTTCTAGTGAACCAAACTTTAGCTTCTGTGTTATTTGATTCGTGTGCCGGTAAAAGTTTTATTTCTTCTACTTTTTGTGCTAAACTGCCTGTTGTAATAGACGTGTTGATGCACCCTTTGATGTAGAAACTGCTATAGGTAAGTCTACCAGGATTTCTGACATGATAGAGAACTATGATGTGGAATTGGAGGGTCATAAGTTTCCTGATATACCGTTCGTGATGACCTTAGGCGGTTTTGATTTGGTTCATGGGATGGATTGGTTGGCGGACTCCGAGGAGAAAAGTTGTGTGTCGCAAGAAGATAATTCGTTTGACAACGCCTGACGGGAGTTTGGTAACTGTTTATGGGGATAGGGTCATGACGATCCTGAAAGTGATCTCAATGGCGGTGGCGGGAAAGTGTATGAGGCGTGGATGTAGCGCCTACTTGTCTTATGTAAAGGAAGTGGATATGCCAACACCATAACTATCTGTGTACCAGTGGTGTGTGACTTTCCAGACGTGTTTTCAGAGGACTTACCAGGCGTGCTACCTGACCGAGAGATCGAGTTCCAGATTTATCTAATACCGGGTGCCCAACCTGTTGCCAAGGCACTGTATTAGTTGGCTCCGATGGAGATGAAAGAATTGATGGAGCAGTTGCAAGAGCTGCTTAATAAGGGGTTCATTCGACCAAGTATCTCTCCCTGGGATGTTCCGGTCCTGTTCGTGAAGAAGAATGACGATAGTATGAGGATGTGTATTGACTACCGTGAGCTGAACAAGTTGACGATCATGAACCGATACCCCTTACCGAGAATCGATGATTTGTTTGATCAGATTCAAGGTGCCAGTTGGTTCTCAAGAATAGACCTTCGATCTGGCTATTATCAACTAAAGATGAAGGAGCAAGACATTCCTAAAACAACTTTCCGCACGCGTTATGCTCACTAGGAGTTCCTTGTAATATCTTTTGGTTTGACCAATGCACCAACTGCTTTTATGGATTTGATGAATCGAGTGTGCTGGCCGATGTTGGATAAATTAGTGATTGTGTTTATTGACGATATCCTAATTTATTCAAAGAATGAAGAAAAGCATGCCGGTCACATTTGGGAGGTTCTAGAGATGCAAAGAAAGGAGAAGTTGTACGCCAAGTTCTACAAGTGTGCATTCTGGTTACGCGAAGTTCAGTTCTTGGGTCATGTGGTGAATCCCGATGGGATTATGGTGGATCTGGCAAAGGTGGAGGCATTGATGCAATGGAAGTTCCCAAAGATGCCATCCGAGATTCGTAGCTTCTTGGGTTTGGCGGCTACTATAGTAGATTCATCCAAGACCTTTCCAAGATATCTTCTCCACTAACCAAGTTGACCCGAAAAGATGTGAAGTTCGTATGGGATCAAGCTCAACAGAAGAAGTTTAAAGAATTGAAGGCGAGGTTGACTCAAGGTCCTGTTCTATCATTACCCGATGGGAGTGAAGATCTGCTGGTTTATTCTGATGCTTCCTACTTGGGGTTGGGATGTGTGTTAATGCAAAGAGGGAAGGTTATAGCTTATGCATCTCGGCAGTTGAAGGTTCATGAGATCAATTATCCTACTCACAACCTGGAGCTAGCAGTCGTGGTCTTCACGTTAAAGATTTGGATGCGCTATCTTTACGGGACGAAGTGCACCATTTTCACTGACCACAAGAGCTTGAAGTACTTCTATGAGCAGAAGGATCTGAACATGAGGCAGAGATGGTGGTTAGAACTTATAAAGGATTATGATTGTGAGATCCACTACAATCCAGGCAAAGCCAATGTGGTGGCTGATGCCCTTAGCCAAAATAAGAGGCCCGAGCCAATTTAGGTGAAAGCATATCAACTAATCATGACCTCTGATGTGATGAAGCAAGTCAAAGAGTTTCAAGATGAGGCATTGAAAAAAGATCATCTTAACTCTGAAGGATGAGAGGTCTGGTTGGGGAATTGGGTGAGAACACACTTGGTGTTAAAACCAGATTTGGACGGGTCTAGATCCCTCGTTTTAGGGATCTACGGGTGAAGATTTCAAATGAAGCTCACAAGACTCGATACTCCTTTCATCCAGGTGCCACAAAGATGTATCAAGACATGAGAAGGATTATTTGTGGCCGGGTATGAAACGTGACGTAGTGGAGTATGTGAGTAAATGCCTTGTCTACAGGTGAAGGCCGAGCATCAAAAGCCGTATGGGAAGATCCAACCTTTGGATATACCAAAATGGAAGTGGCAGCACATCACCATGGATTTTATTACGAAGCTGTCGCATACTCCGAAAGGGTATGATGCTATATGGGTGATTGTTGACCGCTTGACGAAGAGTGCTCACTTCCTACCGATCTGCGAGACATA